>OZ024740.1:0-32500 GCA_964016885.1 Eledone cirrhosa
ATTTGACAGATGTCTTTAACCCAAGGATACCAAATATTATTTGGTCAGTAGTTCAAGTGTAAGTATATAAATATATATATATATACATATGCTTGTGTGTCTGTGTCTATATATGTATGTTTGCATGCATGATTTAGTAGAATGTACAACCACTGATTCCAGCTATTTACACTTTCATATATTTTGGTTTCTAATAATTCTCTGGGGAATTGGTTGACGAAATGCTTTGCTTAATTGTTTTATTTATTTATTTTTTGTTCTATTCTTTCTCTTAGATTTCAGGTATCTTTTGAAAGCAAAGCATTGGCCTCTAAAATACTACAGTGGGCCCTGCAATGCTACTGTGGGCTCCTGCAATACTACTGTGGGCCCCACTTGCCATTGGGCAACCTGACCAGTCCGCAACTGTATATATATATATATATATATATGAGGAAGGCTCCAGAATCCTGAAATTCTGTGACGCAAATAACCTAACTATCTGTAACACTAACTTCAAAAAACGAGACAATCACTTGATCACCTACAGATCAGGGGAACATACCAGCCAGGTAGATTATATCCTTACCAGAAGACGTGACCGAGTGTCTGTTGTAAACACTAAATCCCTCCCCCATGAAGAATGCACCTCCCAACATAGACTCATAATTAGCGACCTCATAGTCAGGACGAGACGTACTCGACAACAGAAGAGGACTATCCTCAGGAGAAAAATATGGAAGCTAAAGGACCCCACAGCCAGAAATAAATTTAAAAGCATATTACTTGATGCTTTCGACAGTAAGGAAGAGCATTTAGAGTCGTACAATCTAGAGGAACAGTGGGAATTCCTGAAAGCAAACCTGCTGATGGCGGCAGACGAAGTCTGTGGCTGGAGCAGACCTATAGGCAGGAGGAGAGTAACATGGTGGTGAAACAGTAAGGTGGAGGAGTCAATTAAGGCCAAAAAGCAGGCTTGGAAAGTATGGCGGATGGGGGAAGTAGAGAACACTATCAAGTGGCCAGGAGGGAAGTGTACTTCGCAAGAAGGGAAGCAGAGGAAAGAAAGTTCAAGCATGTTCTACAACACGAGGACCAAAAACGTAAGGTGTTCAGGATTGCTAGGCAGTGTCAAGGAAAACCGTGATATTGTCCGGGAGAAGTGTGTCCTTAATGATGATGGTGTACTTGCCATCACTGATGCTGATAAGAAGGTAGCTTGGAAGTGTCACTACGAAAGGCTACTAAATGAGGAAAATAAATGGGAGAAAGACAGTCTCCTCCCACATCGACCCAATAGAGGGACCAGCAGTGTTAGTCGAAGGTAGTATAATAAGTAAGGCAATCAAAGATATGAAGACGGGTAAGGCGGCTGGGCCTTCTGAAATAGTTGCTGAAATGCTGAAAGCTTCTGGAACGGTGGGACACACCATGGTCACCCGGATAGTAAACCAAGTTATACAGAATGGGGTTGTTCCGAAGGAATGGCGTAGCAGCATCATCATTAACTGCTACAAGGGTAAAGGAGATGCCCTAGATAGGAGTAACTATAGAGGCATTAAATTAATCGACCAGGTCATGAAGGTCACAGAAAAAGTAATAGCGCAACTAATCAGAGAGAGAATTGATCTAGATGAAATGCAGTTCGGGTTTGTGTCAAGCAAAAGTACCACAGACGCTCTTTTCATTGTACGACAACTACAGGAGAAGTACCTAGCTAAAAGTAAACCCCTATACTTAGCTTTTGTCGACTTGGAGAAAGCCTTCGACAGAGTCCCCGTTCCATTATCTGGTGGGCTCTTAGAAAACTAGGTGTTGATGAATGGCTTGTGAGAGCTATACAAGCCATGTATAAAGAAACAGTCAGCAAGGTTAGAATTAACAACGAATGTAGTGAAGAGTTTAGCGTAAAAGTTCGTGTTCATCAGGGCTCCGTCCTTAGCCCCCTACTATTTATTATTGCCCTTCAGGCTATAACAGTGGAGTTCAAGACCGGTTGCCCATGGGAACTCCTATACGCAGATAATCTAACGCTCATAGCTGAATCAATGGCCGAACTAGAGAAGAAATTCCAAACATGGAAGCATGGCCTAGAATCAAAAGGCCTTAAAATTAACCTGTCTAAGACTAAAGTTCTAGTTTCTAGGAAGGAAAATAGGGCACCGGTCCCATCCGGGAAATGGCCATACTCAGTGTGTAGGAAAGGAGTAGGTAGAAACTCCATTTTATGTCCCAAATGCAAAGTATGGGTGCATAAAAGATGTAGTGGGATCACAGGTAAGCTAACTAAGAACAGATTTTATATGTGGCCGGTGCTCTGGTGCAATAAGTAGCAGCAAGTGCACACAGAATACTAGCTCATTCCATTGCACAGATGGTTCTATAGAAATAGTGGACAGCTTCCGTTACCTGGGTGACAAAATCAGCAGTGGGGGAGGGTGCTGTGAAAGTACAGTAGCTAGAGTCAGAACTGGATAGAAAACGTTCAGAGAGCTTATACCACTATTAGCCGCTAAAGAGTTCTCCCTAAAAATGAAGTCAGGTTGTATGATGCCTGCATACGAACAGCAATGTTACATGGGAGTGAGACCTGGGCATTGTGTGCAGAGGATATACGCAGACTAGAGAGGAACGAAGCTTGCATGCTCCGCTGGATGTGTAATAGTAATATACGTGAACGGCAAAGCATAAACAAACTAAGGGGAAAATTAGAAATAAGAGAGATCAGATGTTGTTTACTCGAGAGAAGACTACGTTGGTACGGTCACGTGATGCGCATGAAAGACGACAGCTGTATAAAAAAGTGCAGGGCAATAAAAATAGACGGTAGCCACGGAGTAGGCAGACCCAGAAAAACCTGGGACGACTTGATAAATTCCGACCTCACACACTTACACCTCTCCAAGACAATGTCACTGGACCGAGATCTTTGGCGCTATACAGTAATAGAGAAGACCCGCCTTACCTAAGTACAAAGTGAAACCTACTACAGTCAGTAGGCACCTCTAACAAAATACACCCCCGTCCCACTACCCCCACCCCATCTACACCACGCCTTTCAATGTAAAGTTATGTTGGTACCACAACATCCAGCCCAAAACAAATGAGGTCGTGTAGGTGTCACGACAAAAAAAAACACACAGTCCAAGCTGTAATATGGCCGTGTAGGTAACACGGTAAAAACCTCCCAGTTCCACACTGTAAACGTGGTTGGTGTTAGGAAGAGCATCCAGCCGTAGAAAACCCGCCAGAAAGACAACCACTCTTGCCTCAAGTGGGAAAACTCCCATCCAAACCCATGCAAGCGTGGAATATGGACGTTAAACGATGATGATGATGATGATGATGATATATATATATATATATATATATATAGGAAAAAAGTATGACCCCGACGCCAGAGCTCAAGCCGTTTCGACGGCTATTCCAGAAATAGCCGTTTCGACGGCTTGATTACTGCCGTCGGGGTCATATCTGTTTCCTATTACCCACTCTACTACCCTAAGTATTGAGTACTCTGGTGCGTTATGGTCCATCTGGTTCCTTACCACATTTCCTTTGTTTTATATATATATATATATGGAAAAAATGAAATTTCATTTCTCACTCTTCGTACGGCTGATACTTAAATATAAGTATGTATACGTACATACATATATGTATACAGACGTACAGTAATATGTATATATATACATACATGCACACATATATATATGTATGTATGGGTTTACCGAACATTTATTATAATGTTCGGTTTGTTTGTAAACAAACAGCCCGAATTAAGCCGTACAGTGTTCGGCAACCATCGTTGCCCTTTTGTTCAACACTGACAAAGGAACGATGAACTAGTTTCCAGCTTATTAGCTGTCATCAGCACCGTATTCCTTCCTGTCAAACGTTCAATCAACAACAGCTGCCACATTTGATATTGTAGCCCAAGATATGTAATGTCAGGCAGAAGGATAAAGAACGTGTTTCATCATAAGTCTGTTCAACCTGAGCCAAACTGGGACTGAAAAGAAAAACATCGTCCCTAGATGGATCGAAAATAAAGTTTACTCTGGTGAGATGTGAACTCAAGATACACTATAAAATATTAAATCTAGCATTTTCTTCTTCTTTTTTGCCCACTTATTCCTGAGAAGGTCGTGGGAGAAGAGTCCTCAAACACTCCTTCCAGTGGGTCCTGTCTGGATCTCCAACTGATCCGGTTGGATCCCCAAGCGAGACCAGCCAAATTCATGGATGATATCCAACCATCTTGCTCGGGTCTACTCCTGGGTCCCCTGCCAGGTAGTTTTGCTCGTAAAATCTGTCCAGCGATTCTTTCCTGAGACATTCTAACCACATGCCCATAGTCCCATAGCATCAGAGCTGTGATCTCACAATTTGGAGATGTGTACAGCCACCGGAAATAACATCTGTTAAATATACAGCGCCATCTACCTGTTAGCTAGCTACTTCAACGTGAAACAAAAGAACCCTTAAAACCTACCAGAATAAACGCCTACACATCAAACGATTGTTTCTGTATAAATAGAGTGGTTCCAAACACTTCGCTAGTCGACTTTTGGCAGAGTCAGCTAGCGCATCGTTGTTCCTCGCCTCTGCCACGCTTTGTCACTCACACGCCTTGTACCTCGTATCGTCGCTTCATGTGAAAATAAATAGCTGATCGAATTTACATCTCGCCTTGCTTCGTCCTTTCAACTTGTGCTTTCGTCTGTCCATCCTCAACAGTTCTTTTAAGGGCTATATGCGACAACAGTCCTTTTAAGGCCTATCTTCAGATCTGATCAGACCGTATGCGATAAAAGTCCTTCTAAGGGCTAATCTCGGATCTGATCAGAAGTAGTGACTAGACTGACTAACCACGTCGCCACAGTTGGTGACCCGAACGTGAGTCGAACGCGCAACCAGACAGCACCTAAGAAAATATCAACATGGACATGTCACAAACGACAGAAGCCGAGATTTCAGAGCTGCGGGCTATGATCAGAGAGCGGGCTGGTCAAATTAAAGCCCTCTCGAATCAAGTAGAGAACTTGACCTTTCAAACACACCGGCGACGCAGCAACAGTCGATCCAGACCTTTTCACAGTCGAAGATCCAGTAGTCCCAGTCAAAATCGTGTGCCTGGCAACCTCTGCTGGTATCACACAAATTACGGCACACAGGCATCTAAGTGCAAAGCCCCGTGCTCTTTCCGGAACGCCACCCAGGGCCTGGCGACGACGTTCACCCCTGGTACTGAAAAGAAAAGTCGTCTATTTTTTTTATTAACGACCAGGCGACGGGCATCCGTTACCTCGCGGATACAGGAGCCCAGGTTAGTGTTATTCCTGTTTCACTAATCTCGGGAAAAAGACATCCAGCCCTGTCCTTTCTGCAGGCAGTGAATCGATCGTCAATTCCCACTTTCGGGGAAAAATCCCTGACCCTCAATTTAGGCCTGAGGCGGCGTTTTCAATGGGTGTTCGTCGAGGCAGACCTGCCGACCCCTATCCTAGGAGCCGATTTTCTCCACCACTTCAACCTTCTGGTGGATATGAAGAACCGGAGGCTTATCGACACCACCACAAACCTCACTGTGAGAGGTATATTTACCACGCAATCCACAGTGAGCCCTGTAATTTGCCAGTCAGAGCCTTCGCGGTACAACGGCATTCTCCAGAAATACCCAGACATCACTCGCCCGGTATTTAAGGATGGTTCCATTAAGCATAGTGTCACGCACCACATCAAGACAAGGGGATCACCCACAGCTGCCCGACCAAGGAGACTACCTCCAGACCGATTGAGAATCGCCAAGCATGAGTTCCAACACATGCTGGACCTCGGAATCATTCGCCCTTCCTCCAGCAACTGGTCTGCACCCCTACACCTTGTTCCTAAAAAAAACGAGAATGATTGGCGACCATGTGGGGATTATCGTGCACTTAACAATTCTACAGTGCCCGATAATTACCCTGTACCTCACCTGCACGATTTTTCTGCCTCTCTGCAAGCCGCACGCATCTTTTCCAAGGTAGATTTGGTGCGTGCATATAACCAGATACCTATGGAGCCTGCAGACATTCCGAAGACCGCAATCACAACACCGTTCGGTTTATTCGAATTCCTGCGAATGCCGTTCGGTCTGCGCAACGCTGCACAAACTTTTCAGCGGTTTATTGACACCGTGTTACGCGATCTACCCTTCGTATACGCGTATATTGACGACGTGCTGGTAGCAAGTACTTCCGAGCATGAACACGAGAAGCACTTAGATCTCCTTTTCCGACGTTTGGCTGAGTACGGTATCATCATCAACCCCAGCAAGTGCCTTCTCAGCGTTCCTTCACTGTCTTTTCTCGGGCACATCATCGATAAAGACGGCATTCGTCCACTCCCCGAGAAAGTAGAGGTTATCCGCAGTTTTCCCGCGCCTACATCACTTCGGAAACTGCGTGAATTCCTCGGTCTGGTGAATTTTTATAGGCGTTTTATCCCTCATTGTTCCGACGCAGCCAGACTCCTCACGGACCTTCTTCGTAACCGGACTCGCAAAAACGAAGAGATCACCCTGAACGAGGAAGAATTAACATCTTTTAACCGCCTGAAGGAAATGTTGGCAAACGCTTTCATGCTCGTTTTCCCCAGGTCTGGCGCTCCTCTTTCGCTGCTAGTGGACGCACCAGACACGGGGGTTGGAGGCGTTCTACAACATGTCGACGGCGTGTGGCAACCCTTATCGTTCTTTTCTAAGCGGTTGCAACCGGCAGAAACGAAATACAGTACCTTTGGCCGCGAACTCTTGGCAACCTATCTTTCGGTTAAGCATTTTCGGCACATGCTCGAAGGATCAGATTTCGTGATCTACACGGACCATAAACCATTAATTTATGCGTTCCGTACCAAACCTGATCGACATTCACCGAGAGAACTCCGACACCTGGATTTTGTCTCCCAATATTCAACTGATATTCGGCATATCAAGGGATCAGACAACGTAGTAGCCGACGCCCTGTCCCGAATCCAGCTGAACGCAATACATGTGCATTCAGGCATCGACCTTCAACAGATCGCAGCTGACCAAGAGACTGACGAAGAGTTTATCAAGCTCCGAGATTCGCCATGCCTCAAGTTTCAGCAAGTTCCCATTCCTTCTTCTCCGGAACAAATTTGGTGCGACCTTTCTACCGGCCATGAACGACCGTACGTACCACAGATGCATCGTCGACAAGTTTTTTCTGCTTTACACTGCTTGTCTCACCCGGGAATCCGGGCTACACAGAAACTCATCTCTGCTCGTTTTGTGTGGACTAACATTAACAAGGACGTGCGGGACTGGTCCAGGAGCTGCATTGCCTGCCAGAAAGCCAAAGTCCACAGACACATCAAAACTCTACTCGGCACATTCGCGCAACCTGATGCACGTTTTCATCATGTGCATATCGACATCGTCGGACCTCTATCACCATCACAGAACTACACACACTTGCTCACCTGCATCGATCGATTTTCTCGTTGGCCTGAGGCTTTTCCCATAAATGATACCTCAGCGGAAACAGTCGCTAAAACTTTGGTTTTACACTGGGTATCACGTTATGGCGCCCCAGCGAAGATAACAACGGACAGAGGACGCCAATTTGACTCCCACCTCTTCAGGGAACTGACTCGCCTGTTAGGATGTAAACACATCCGCACGACAGCTTATCACCCGCAAGCTAATGGTCTCGTGGAAAGATTCCATCGTCAATTGAAAGCTGCAATAAAAGCATATCCAGACAAGACCCACTGGTTTGAATACCTACCACTCATCCTTTTGGGCATTCGATCCACCGTTAAGGAGGAATTCGGATACACACCTGCAGAATTAGTGTACGGCACCACCCTGGTTCTACCTGGTCAGATGGTTGCTCCCATCTCTCCTCAGGATGTTCCAGACCCAGGATCATACGTACACCGTCTTCGACAATATATGTCTCACCTTGCTCCTGCAAGCACCCGTCAACAGAACACGGCCACACACGTACCTTCAGACATTAAAGATTTGACACACATTTTCGTTCGAAACGACACCATCTCAGCTCATCTTCGACCTCCATATTCTGGCCCGTATCGTGTTCTAAAAAAATATCCGAAATATTTTATTCTCGATCTAGATGGTAAACAGAATTCTGTCAGCGTGGACAGATTAAAAAAGGCCATCATGGATACTGTTACAGTCTCTACACCAGAAACTCCAACAGATGGCTGTCCCAGCGAGCCACCTGTTTTATCTCCAGTCACGAGAAGCGGACGACGCGTCCATTGGCCCGCAAAGTTGGCACAATATGTGAATTACCGTTAACCTCAAGTGAGTTTCTTAATCAGTCTTCGTGCAAAACATTTCCATTTTTCTTGTGTTTACTATTTCCAGTTTCAAATACAATGAACTTTCTGCTTGAACAATTGCAATTTTTAGTGACCATGTGCTCATGTCACGAAGAACATTATTTATAATGAACATTATTTATTACAAACAATACGGTGGATTGGCAGTATCGGTAGAGAGTCGGACGCCATGCTTTCCAGCATAGTTACGTCCCTTTACGATCTGAGTTCAAATCCCGCCGAGGTTGACTTTGCCTTTCATCCTTACGGGGTCGATAAAATAAAGTACCAGTAATGCACTGGGTAATTCTGGCCTTGTGCCTAAAGTAGAAACAATTATTTATTACAAACTCTATTTAAGAACAAACATTGTGTATAACATTTATTTTTCTTCACTCTCTTGTTTTGCAAAATTTTATATTTTTCTTGTTCTGTAACATTGATTGTGTAATTGCCATAATTTTATATACTTACAAGGCGTGTACATATCCTGTTTTTCATGCATACTACAAAACCACGTTTGTTTCACCTTTTAGTTCATACTCTGAGCAATAGATATTTGTGTCCTTCTAACTCTTACACTACAAAATGTTTTCTCTTTGATCACGCATTTCACAAATCGCAGCCTCAAAGCGCTGGCCTTCTTTTTTCACGTACACATTCACTCAATAGCTCGAGAATGCCTCGCTATTTTTTTTTACCACATGCATTTGCTCAAGTCATATGCTGCGGAGCAAACTGTTACTTTTAGGCAGCATGCTTACGGCCATTCAGTTCACAATTACGGTTATCTTCACTGCCCAGTTAGACTCTTTGTCACGCAATTCACAGGCAGCTCAACCCAAATTGCAACAGGCTCATTCATCACGCCTGCATAAATCTGGGCAAAGTCATTTTATAGTTTATTTCTTTTTTCTCTTCCTGACACACACATCTTGCCATATCATCTCTACATCGACTCTGTCCTGTACTCGATGATCACAAAATTTCACAACGCGCTGGACACTCCTGTGGCTATTGTCATGACAAATGCACCACTGGCCCATTACTATTCGATATTTCGCTCTTTTGTTGTACAAAAGATCTGGCAGGGGCCTAATGTACAGCCACCGGAAATAACATCTGTTAAATATACAGCGCCATCTACCTGTTAGCTAGCTACTTCAACGTGAAACAAAAGAACCCTTAAAACCTACCAGAATAAACGCCTACACATCAAACGATTGTTTCTGTATAAATAGAGTGGTTCCAAACACTTCGCTAGTCGACTTTTGGCAGAGTCAGCTAGCGCATCGTTGTTCCTCGCCTCTGCCACGCTTTGTCACTCACACGCCTTGTACCTCGTATCGTCGCTTCATGTGAAAATAAATAGCTGATCGAATTTACATCTCGCCTTGCTTCGTCCTTTCAACTTGAGCTTTCGTCTGTCCATCCTCAACAGTTCTTTTAAGGGCTATATGCGACAACAGTCCTTTTAAGGCCTATCTTCAGATCTGATCAGACCGTATGCGATAAAAGTCCTTCTAAGGGCTAATCTCGGATCTGATCAGAAGTAGTGACTAGACTGACTAACCACGTCGCTACAGATGTATCTCATTTCATTTTATTTATGTTTTGTAATATTGGTTTCTTTCGACATAGCCCTTTGCTACGTTTTGTACAATTAGGCTTTAAAGTTTGTTGAAATAATCATATTATGTTATTCATAAAAATAATGATCATCATCGTAGACATTTCCATGCTAGCATGGGTTGGACGTTACTTTTACAGATGGATATACCTTTTTAATCGCTTCTGACGACACGGTGTGATTATTCTAAACCGTATATACAGTAAATGAAACAGATCGATAGACAGACAAGTAAGTTAGCTTCAACATATTTAATAAGTAGATTTAGCTGCTATTTCCGACAGGTCGAATAATTACGGGGTAGCTCCCTCGGTATTTCTTGTATGACGTTAATCTCAACCTATGTACCGTTTGTACTAAAATAAAGTATAAGTGCGGAATAAAGTATAAGTGGATAATATCTCGCTCGACACCGTATAGAAAACAGCATGGTGGATGCCACTACCAAATATATTAGTGCTGGTTGTAATAGCACGCCTCATGTAGCAGACTGGGGCAAGAATGGTTTAATTTGCTTTGGATCCTGTAATTGTGTAGCCGTTTACCAGCCTCAGGTTAATATATATTTATTTACATTGTTAATACATTTTTATTCCTTGATTATGATTTCGTAATTATGCTAGTTACTGCTTCGATTTCGTCATTCTAGATTTATGATATACACATATCACTCCCCATATATCTCCGTATGTAGTGGACGGCCGACAGTAAACAGTACTCAATATCGAAGTAGAGTTTAAATATTCATTTTATTAAGGCTAAATACTGAGTCTTGTTACCCTAGAGTTTCGCCTGCGTCGCACAGTGAGAAGCAGGTGAAAATCCAGAGTAACAAGACTCACTATGAATGAAACAGTTCTAGTTATGTAGAAGCCTTTTCTCTCTCTCTCTCTCATGTGTGTGTGTGTGTGCAGCATGGCCGAATTGTCAAACATTTCGTTTCGCAATTATAACGTCCCGTGTCGAGGCATCTTGGGCAAGTGTCATTTACCATAGACTAGGACAAACCAAAGCCATGTAAGTAAAACTGGACAGACGGAAACTGTTCGGAAGCCTGTCAGCTTGACTTTACCGGAAATTGAAATCAGCCGTGTCATACATTGTGTCAGTTTAATCTACTGGTTTGACGTTCAGTTGAGCGAACAACTGAATGCTCATCGTCAAAACCGACGGAATATCTATCATTATATATATATATATAATACTTTAGGAGGGTCATGCTGCTAATAATAAAAAAAACACGCACCTGTTGGCTTTCAGTTTAATATTAAAATGACTGGGAAATTATAATAATAAATTGAAGTGAAACTCGAATTGGTTTTTATTAGCAGCATGACCCTCCCAAAGTATAACAATATCTGTTTCAACACACGTTTTCAGATAAAAATCTTGTAAAACAAATACAAAAATGAAGTATATATATATATATATATTGGCTCTGGATTTTGAAGGTTGTGACCATCGTCACACAGCTTACCCCAGGAAGAAGTAACAAATAATGTCACCGTTTCTCATTTATTAGCGGTTAAATGATAAAGCGGGGAAATAATTAGTCTTCAAGACTAATTATTTCCCCGCTTTTGTTGAGGTTAAAATAAGCTAGAATCTTATAGATTTCTGCTTATGGTTATAAGTTGAAACTCATTTACATACGGAGCAGAAGCGGCTCAGAGTTAACCCTTTAGCACTTAAATTACTCTATATATACTATTATATTATCTCACATAATATTGAATCTATGAGATTTTGATATTATTTATTTTGAGAACAATACCTTAACATAAGTATGAACAGCCAGTTTGAACAGAAAGAGGTGAGAGAATTCTGGCCAGATATGGCCGGTTTAAATGCTAAAGGGTCAAATTTAAAAAAAAATTGTATTCATGCTCCTACATTGTCATATACATACATATGTACGTGTTGTATCTTGAATAATATATGGGATGTTTATGACAAACATTTGAAGACATTTTGCTATGTAGGAGCAACAACAATACAACATTTTTTTTATTTAAGCCTGGCCGGCTACTGCTCCGTATGCAAATAAAGAATAGCAGAAATCTATAAGATTCTAGCTTACTTTAGCTTTTTAGGAGATTAGTATCAGTGTACATACAACATAAAAAAGACAGTAAATACCGGTGTGTGTGTTATAATAAAGTTTTTACTTCATAGAAGTCAAAAGGTATTAAATATAAGGATTTGTTACCCGATGGTCATAACTCAAGGCTGAAGTTGGTAGAGAAAAGAAGAGATCTTTTCCAGCTGGTATTGACATCTTAGGCTCTCATCTCAGTCTGCAAGTTGCATTGTTCTTGGTAACGAAAGGGTCATCAAGAAGGAATCATCACCAGCTAAGGTCGCAGGTGTTACCACTTCAGGAGGCAAGAGGGAGATTTCGTGGTAAACTGCTCCTTATATATGAGTTGACCGGAAGTGACCAACAGGGAGTCTGTCAATCCCAAAGGGAAGCAACTCCACCTACTTTCTGTCTAGAGAGCGGTGATGAGATTGTCATGGCAAGGGAGGCAACTCTTGCTACATTATCTCCCGCCAGATTTTTAAAACATAAAAATCGAAAGAAGCATGCTTGGAGTAAGATGGCGAGCATGTAAGAGGCATGAAAATTATGGTACAAAGTAATAAAAGTAAGAGAAGAGGTCAAAAGTTCAAATATCTAAAATACAGTTAACATGTGTGCAGTCACATGACAGCAGTAAAGAATGTGTTCCAGAGAATGAATGCAGGTGGTTTCTGGTCTGTGGTATAACATAAAATTTCCAACTTCCGAAGGGAATTTCTCACAGGCAGAGTGCTGCAGAAATAAATTGTCTGGCTTGTTCTGCTGGTTTTAGTTGTTGATGAAGCTGTGTTGTTGTTGTTGATGTTGTGAATGCGTTGACCTGGAAGGGTCAAGAGGCCAGCGACCAGAGAAATAAGCATTCTTAATAAATGCGCGGTTTTCAACGGCAAATTTACGTGGTAAATTTATAAACTGGCAAATAGAAGAATATAGCTTAAAATGTTCGTTGTAAAGGAAACGAGAAACATATATACATCCAGTGACATGGTAATGATAGGTACATTGTAATACAATAAATCCATAAATAACAAGAACAGCAAAAAAAAATATAAGGCTCCAATGGCCAGTTCACATAAAAATAGTTTGGCAGATCTTTTTGGGCCAGTGGACTCTCCGACCGGAACGGGTCGTAGTCTTGTATGTAGGTGAAGGTGGGGCAGAAGGAGCAGGTGTATGCAGAAGAGAGAAAGATTGGGGTATTTGTGGCTCGGGTGTATCAGCGTCATTGTGTGGCCTTTTCAGTCTATCCACCGAAATTGTCTCTCTGGACCCCTTAACGTCTACAGTGAAATGTTTGTCAGTGCGTGCTAACACACGGTAGGGTCCAGAGTATGGTTGTGTGAGGGGTGGTCTCACAGCATCGTTCCTTACGAACACATGGGTCCACGAGGCAATGTCCCTTGGGACCGCAGGTTTTACAGTTTGCTTCCTCGTATCCATCGGTGGCAGGTCCTGAAAATAAGAAGGCAGACGGGATACGTAGGAAAGTGGATCTTGGAAAGCAAGATCAACAGGGGCAAGCATTTGCCCAGGCAACGCTAGAGGAGCACCGTAAATTAATTCAGCCAGGGAGAACCCAAGATCCTCCTTTATTGATGACCAAATTCCTAATAACACAATAGAAAGGTACTTGCTCCAACGTTGAGAGTCTGGATAGGCGTGAAAAGCGGCCTTTAATTGACGGTGGAATCGTTCCACCATTCCATTTGAAGCAGGATGATAGGCTGTGGTCCGAATCCGTTGAGCTCCAATTATTTTTGTGAGCTCAGAGAAGAGATGGGACTCGAATTGTCTACCACGGTCTGTGGTGAGTGTAGTTGGTACCCCAAAGCGGGTAATCCACCCTGATACCAGGGCACGTGCTACAGTCTCAGCAGTCATGTCTTGTAAAGGGATGGCTTCAGGCCATCGCAAAAAACGATCGACACACGTCAATATGTAGGAATATCCACTGCTGAATGGCCAAGGTCCAACGATGTCAATGTGGATGTGTTGGAACCGAGCATCTGGAGTACTGAAAGTACCAAGTGGAGTCCGGATGTGTCTATGGATCTTCGATTTCTCGCAAGCGATACAGGAACGGCACCAAGCAGTAATGTCGCGCCTCATATTTGACCAGAAGAATCTGGCTGTTATGAGTTTAACTGTGGCAGCAGATCCTGGATGAGAAATGTTGTGCAGAGCCAGGAACACAATTCGACGGTGAGTCTCAGGAACAAGTGGTCGTGGTCCATCAGTAGATACATCACATAGAATCTGCCTGTCGGTGGTGGACAAGGGCAGATATTTGAAAATGCAAGTCGCAAATTCAGTAGAAAGACTGTCCAATGATTGGAGTGCAGGTTGGTCTGCAGCTAAACGACTTAAGTCGATCTCCTGGGATGACGAGATGGAGCTAATTGACAAACGTGACAATGCGTCTGCAACTATGTTGTGCGAGCCGGCAATGTGCTGGATATCGTTTGTAAATTGTGAAACGTAGTCCAGGTGCCTTGTCTCTCTGGGCGAATATCTGTCGGCTTTGGCCCTCAAAGCGAAGGTCAACGGTTTGTGGTCGGTAAAAACCGTAAAATTTCTCCCCTCAAGAATATGAGAGAAATGTTTCACCGACAGATATATGGCTAATAATTCCCGCCCAAACGTGCTATAACGCGTTTCTGCTGGTTTCAACTTCCTCGAGAAAAATGCCAAACGTTGTTGATTTTCAGCGTAAGACTGCTGTAAAATTGCTCCCACAGCGGTATCAGATGCATCAACACAAAGCGAAAGCTTGGCCTCTGGTACCGGGTGGGCTAGCAAAGAAGAACTAGCGAGTGCTGTCTTGGCTGACTGGAAGTCCTGGAGCTGTCCTTGTGTCAAGGAAATGTCTTCATTCTTCTTACGACGATTTTTTAAAATGTCAGTAAGGGAAGATAGCCAATTAGCACAATGAGGAATGAAACGCCTATAGAAGTTGATTAGGCCTAAGAAGTGACGCAACTGGTGAAGTGTAGTAGGTGGAGGTAACTCCTGTATGGCTTGAACTCGCTGAGGGAGCGGCCTAATACCTTCGGCATCGATGAGGTGGCCTAAAAAATGTAGGGAAGTGGAACCGAAAACACACTTTGCAGGATTCACACGAACGTGGTAATCCTGAAGTCGCCGAAGTAAGAGAAGCATGTGGCGCATATGCTCTTCCGGAGAGGAACTAGCAACGAGAATATCGTCTATGTAAGCATAGACGAAGTCCAGACCACGCGTGACCTCGTCTATGAACCGCTGAAAAGTGCTAGCGGCGTTCCTGAGTCCGAAAGGCATGGTCAAAAATTCGAATGATCCGAAAGGGGTTGTAATCGCCGTTTTCGGAATATCCTCCTTCCTGACCGGAATTTGGTGGTAGGCTCGCACTAAATCTAACTTAGAAAAAATCTTAGACCCCTGCAGTGAAGATGCAAAATCATGGTGATGGGGAATGGGATACCTATCCGGGACGGTCATGGCATTTAACCTCCTATAATCCCTAGTGGGTCTCCAGTCGCCGGAAGTCTTGGGCACCATGTGTAACGGTGAAACCCAAGGACTCGTAGATGGGCGGATAATGCCCAGCTGCAGCATATGGACGAACTCGGACCGCGCTGCCTTTAATTTTTCCGTCGGTAAGCGGCGTGGACGCGAAAACACTGGGGCACCGGTGGTGGAAACGAAATGTTCGGTCGAGTGTGTTGGGTCAGTGACTTGAAAATTTCCATCCGTGAGCTCCGGGAAAGAACCCAGTAACGCATGGTAGGCGTCTCCAGCGGCAGCGATAAAGAACATGGGGCTGACTATTGGGGCATTGGCTTCCTGGCCATGAATTGAAAAGCCGGTGATGTTATCCACCAGGCGTTGGCCACGGACGTCCACAGTTAAAGAGAAGTTGTGGAGGAAATCCGCTCCTAAGATGGGATATGGCAAATCGGCAACCGTAAAAATCCACTTAAAATCCCTTCGAAGATTTAGGAATTTAAGAGGGAGCGAGATTTGCCCGTACGTCTTTATAGACGAGTGGTTAACTGCCTGCAGCGTAACAGATGACTCTAAGGGGGTATCTTTCAGGCAATGGACCGGCCAGATACTACAGGAGGCTCCTGTATCCACGAGGAAACCTCTTCCGGACATTAGGTCCTTAATGAAGAAATGGCAGTTTGGTGGCTTTATGTTGAGGTCATCTGTCCCCATCAGAGGACCTCTTATGCGTTTCCCGCCTTATGAAAGGAGCAAGGTTGCACGCAGTGATTCGCGTTCACAGCAAATCGCTCGTGGTACCAGCATAGAGATGAAGCTGGTGATTTAGAACGCCGTCTAAAAGTTTGCAATCTCCCGCGACTGCGGGGACGCGAACAGCCACCACACAAGGCCTTCATCTTGTGGAGCTCTATGGTGAGCTGTCTGTTGGTGCTGCCGCGTAGATCGCACGGCCGTGTGTGTGGCCCGAGCTGGGTGGTGAACAGCGGCCAGGGGATCGCTGCTTCCGGGATTCATCACCTCGAAAATTTTGTCCGCAGATGAGGCAAGCTGATCCACCGTGCTTGTATCCCTTATGGGGTCCAAAATTGCCTGTACGTTGGTCGGCAGGCGCGAAAAGAACAACTGCTTCAGCAGGACAGTTTCCGCTGCAGACCCCTCCGTTAGGTCCTTCATTCGCCTAAGGAGGTTCGATGGGGTGCCATCCCCTATATGCTCCAGATGAACCAGAGCCCTAAATCTCTTTTCTGAAGACTGTTCTGTCCGGCTGAGTATTTCAGCCTTCAGAGACGTGTACGACGAGTCTGTGGTTGCCTCTAACACGAGGTCCTTAACCGCTGGGAGCATTGCCGGCGGAATTGCGCTAAGGACCACAGAATGTAGTTCCTCGTCAACTCTGTTCGCCCTGAAGAATGCTTCTAACTGTGAGAACCATAGCCTCACGTCGCCCGTGTACGTTGGCAGAACAGAGTGGGAAGCCATTGGTATACCGCAGGCAATCTACCGTTTGGAAAAATGTCTCTAACGTAACAGAAAAGGAAAACAAAATTTTTCCGTCAGACCACTGGACCGGAAAAATAATGCATCCGGGACAATATGCAAACAAGCGGTTACATGAATGCTGTTATACTAAGGTAAGGGCAAGGAACCTGAAAAATAAAAAAAAAACATGACAGACTATTTCGCGCCAAAAACACTATTGATGGAGAAGAGAGACTCCATCTGTCATCCTCAAAAGTTTTTAGCCAGAGAAGAGAAGGGCAGAAAAGGAGAGAAAACAAAAGGCAAAAACATTTATACAATTGCGGTTTGTCTGTGTGTCAATAATTGCAGGTTTACGTTTTGTATTAAATTGTTTTATTTTTCTCTTTTTCTTCTGTCTCTCTTTTTTTTTTTTTATATCATATTAAATACACCGTATACCATTTACCATTCTTTTTTTTTTTTTTTTAAATCACGTCGGGGGTCACCACTTTAGGAGATTAGTATCGGTGTACATACAACATAAAAAAGACAGTAAATACCGGTGTGTGTCTTATAATAAAGTTTTTACTTCATGGAAGTCAAAGGTATTAAATATAAGGATTTGTTACCCGATGGTCATAACTCAAGGCTGAAGTTGGTAGAGAAAAGAAGAGATCTTTTCTAGCTGGTATTGACATCTTAGGCTCTCATCTCAGTCTGCAAGTTGCATTGTTCTTGGTAACGAAAGGGTCATCAAGAAGGAATCATCACCAGCTAAAGTCGCAGGTGTTACCACTTCAGGAGGCAAGAGGGAGATTTCGTGGTAAACTGCTCCTTATATATGAGTTGACCGGAAGTGACCAACAGGGAGTCTGTCAATCCCAAAGGGAAGCAACTCCACCTACTTCCTGTCTAGAGAGCGGTGATGAGATTGTCATGGCAAGGGAGGCAACTCTTGCTACAGCTTAAACAGAAGCAGAAAGATAATTATTCTTGATAACCGCTAATAAGTGAGAAACGATGGCATTGTCGATATATATATTAGCAAAATAAGAAAACAGCAGAAAATGCTAATAAAATTTTTATCATAGAAAAATAGACAAACAAGTTTTAGTACCGGTTTCAGTCGATAAAAATTTCAACTTCTTCATGCTAGAAGAATATGATAAAAAGTATGTAATAAAGTTAAGGTGTATATTAATTAGAAAAGAATATTAGAGAATATAGTTTACACACATACACACAGATAATTCTTTTACTTTCTATGTCCCCAATACATTATACTTTCCATTTATTAAACACTTTCCACAATCTCTTTCGCATATTTACCGTTAACTATATGTACATTCAATTAATTATTCCCCTACTCCGTTGGAATACATTGGCTATATAATATACGATAGTGTCTTCATGTTATGGTGATAGCCTGGTTTGAATGTCTGTATCTTGCCTTTGTAGATTACATCCAATATGAATCTAAGACTGACTTGCGCGTAGAACCTAGAGGCAGCTGGGGATTGTGTATAGGTTTTCCTGTCTCATTAAATCCTGTGTTGCTTCAGTTTTGATACTTCTTGACTTTATCATTAACTTCACTGGTATGGATAACTAGGAATACACAACACTGGCTGGCGGTGAAGACCTTTCTAGCTGTGCTCGAGGCACTTCGCTCTGTCCATCTTGAGTGCTTGGAAATAAATTTCCCTTTTCTACGATATACCGTAATACTCGGAACCGTCGGTGGGCCTTTGGGCCCTGGGTGTGTTGGGAGGGTCGCCATTTTCAGATGTTAACCTCCATACCATACTACTTATATAGTATAGTGCAAGACTCACACTCTATAGGAATATAACATTGAACTACGAGAGGAACTCAGAGCGGATAGTGACTTAGCTTAGCTTAACATCATCATCATCATCGTTTAATGTCTATCTTTCACGCTAGCATGGGTTAGACAGGTTTGTCTCATTTAGAGACAAGTTGGGTCGGGTGACTGTGTCTCGCTCATATAGGAGAGTTTCTGGCTGATTTTCTACGGCTGGTAGCCCCTCCTAATGCTATCCACATTGACAGTGTGGACTGGGTGCTTTTTGTCGTGACACATACATGATCACTTTACAGTGTCGGCTGGATGTTTTGTGGTACCAGTATAATATACATATATATATACATATAGGCATGGAGGCACATGGCTTAGTGGTTAGAGCATTGGGCTTGCAATCGAAAGGTTGTTAGTTCAATTCTCAGATCGGGTGATGTATTGCTTCCTTGAGCAAGACACTTTATTTCACATTGCTCCAGTTTACTCAGCTGTAGAAATGAGATCCACCGCAAAGTGGTCGTGGAGGTGCCACGGCAAAAAAGCACCCAGCACTCCCTGTAAATGAGGTTGGTGTTAGGAAGGGCATCCAGCTGTAGAAATCAAGCCAGAATCAGTTCCCATCCCACCCTTGCAAGCAGGGAAAAGTGGACGTAAAATGAAATGATGATATATATACATGCACATATCATGATACTGATATACACATATATATATATATTTGCGTGCATATACATATACCATATATGTAATATACATATACATACACACTTCATATATAGAAGACTAGGACTAGGTGATAAAAGCGGACCTTGCCCAATTGCACCTTTCAACGGCGATGACACAGGACCGTGACCTCTGGCGTCACACAGTAATACAGAAGACCTGACTTCCCAGGGAACAAGCGGAAGCTGAAGCATATAGACAATATACACCCACCCCCTGCCACTGCGAAGTGGTCATGGAGGTACCACAGCAAAAAAGCACCCAGCCCACACTGTAAAGTGGACATGTAGGCGCCACAGCAAAAAAGCACCCAACACTCACTGTAAATGAGGTGTGTGTTAGGAAGGGCATCCAGCTGTAGAAATCAAGCCAGAATCAGTTCCAGTATGAGCAAGATAAGGTGAGCCGACCTAACATTTCCCACAACAGGACAACCCGTCTAACCCATGCTAGTGTGGAAGAATGGACATAAAACGGTGATGATGATGATGCACACATAAATATATCATCAACCTCGTTGATTAACGTCCATCATTCATGGATTGGACGGATTGACCCTTGTTTAGCTCACCTGGGGCAGATTTTGGCTTGGTTTCTACAGCTGGGTACTCTTCCTACTGCCAACCACATTTACAGTGTGTGCTCGGTGCTTTTTGTCGTGTCACCTACACGGCCACATTACAGTGGGGCCTGGGCCCTTTTGTCTTGGTACTAGGGAGGGGGCAGGAAGCTTGAGGAAAATATGGACAGGGTGGTAGGGGAGGTATGGTTACCGCTAAGGGAGGTGAATGAAGGGATAGCAGGTTGAGGAAGGTGTGGCCTGCTAGGTATAAGCCTCATCCTGAGAACAATAGAGGGCTGGTCTTTCATAAAACTGCATAGCGCCAGAAGTTGCGGTCCTGAGTCATTGCCTTTGAGAGGTGTAATTGTGCAAGGTCAGCTTTTATTACCTCATCCCAAGTCTTCCTAGGCTTACCCACACCACGGTTTACATCGATTTTGAGCGTTTTGCACCTTAATATACAGCTGTCATCCTTCATACAATATATAAGCCCAATATATACAAAAATCGGCGGTGAATTGGCAGTATCGGTAGAGGAGTTACGTCCCTTTACGATCTGAGTTCAAATCCCGCAGAGGTTAACTTTGCCTTTAATCCTTACGGGGTCGATGAAATAAAGTACCAGTAATGTACTGGGTGATTACTGGCCTTGTACCAAAAAGTAGAAACAATTATATACAAAGATATGTTATTTCCTAATTACTGTAACTGAAATGAAATAATCCTCACTCCGGAATCGAAACCGAGTTTTTATTTCAATATTTTGTTTCGAGGTAAAGTCGTGTTTCGAGTTCGTTAAAAAAATTACCAAGGTGAGTTGTCTCTCTTGTTTATTGTGTCTATACTGAGATATTCTTTATTACTCATGTGTTCTTCATTCCGTTAGATATTCGTGACATTTTCCTGTTGCAAAAAAAAACTTTCATCATTCCTTTGCATCTTGTAGATGTTTTCCTTTTTAAACTCACTTTTTTCTTTTGTTCATGCTATAAAAAGAATGAGGAATAAAGGGAGACAACTTATCTCTGCTTTTTTTTTTTTTTAAAGAATGTAAAACACGACATAATTGGCAGTATCGGTAGAGGGTTGGACGCCATGTTTTCTAGCATAGTTACGTCCCTTTACAGTCTGAGTTCAAATCCCGCCGAGGTTAACTTTGCCTTTCATCCTTACGGGGTCGATAAAATAAAGTACCAGTAATGTACTGGATAATTGCTGGCCTTGTGCCTAAAGTAGAAACAATTATATTAATTTGGCACAAGGCCAGTACATTACTAGTACTTTATTTTATGCTTTCCAGCATAGTTACGTCCCTTTACGGTCTGAGTTCAAATCCCGTCGAGGTTAACTTTCCCTTTCATCCTTACGGGGTCGATAAAATAAAGTACCAGTAATGTACTGGGTAATTGCTGGCCTTGTGTCAAAATTAGAAACAATTATATTATAATCCCTCCTCACCCCGATTCCTAAATATTAGCATTATGTGGTTTGGTTGTGGCTATAATTTCATTAGCAGTAGCACTAATACAACGTGATTCACAATAAAGACGTATAAACCTATATACAATGTGTTTATGTATAGTCAGACAGTCTTTCTTAACGTCCTGTACTGCATGGGACCTTGAAAAAACATCACTATCACATTAAACAGTCTTTATAAACATTTGATTGAACAAACCAGTTTTTAGATATTTTCTACTAAATCATTATACAAGCCTTCCGGTGCTAAGGGGCTTTTGGGACTTTAGCCCCTCCAGGGAAACACCTTCTTTATTCTGTGTGCTGGGACTGGGGGGTGGTCAACACATGGGCTCCTGTTTGTATATATGTTTGTGAGGGGTGGGGAGAGCGAGAGAGACGGAGGTAGTGAGTGAAAGAGAGAGGTGGGGAGAGTGAGAGAGACGGAGGTAGTGACTGAAAGAGGGAGAACATCAACACACACACACTTGATAAGACAAAGAAAGTTGAGAAGAGTGACTATTCTATTCTTTGTTTTTCAGTATACTTGTGCTTTGGTTTTTATTACATTGATTTTCTATTGATTCTAAATATGTTATGATCATGTTTTTAATTTCTTTCTTATTGGTGATAAAAGAGCCTTAGCTAATAATAATAATTTCTACTATAGGCACAAGGCCAGCAATTTTTGGGGAGGGTAAAGTCGATCAAATCAACCCCAGTCTGCGACTAGCACTTTATTTTATCTACCCTGTAAGGATGAAAGGCAAAGCTCAACCCCAGTGGGATTTGAACTCAGAATGTAAAGGTTCGTAACTCTAAGCTGCAAAGCCTGGTGTCTGATATTGTACAGTATATAATCCCCCTCCAAACTGTAATGGAAGCTCTGTTATAGGATGTTACCCTGATATTAAGGTAGACCACAGAAAACATACAATGACACTCAATGAATGTTTATCATACATATGTTGTATATGGGTTTATATAAGTCTTTATCATAATCTAATATTTGTGTTATAGGAGTCAGGTATAGTTGTTTAAGTACCAACAAACCTAAGTTGTTATCACATTAACCATAACATTTCTGTCTACATTATCTAATCATCATCTTCACCATTTTACGTCCATTTTTCCACTCTATCATAGGTTAGACAAGTTGTCCTGTTGAGGGCAATGCTAGGTCAGGTGTTGAGGGCAATGCTAGGTCTTGCGCATACAGACTATTTTTCATAAAATATGGTTGCATTTATATAAGATTTGGTACTTATTTCTAGCAGGTTGAGCTAACATAGTGGTTTCTTCAGTAGTTTGAGACCACTATAGCTGATATAATCAGTTCTCCATCACTGTTCCATATTCTACCAACCCTGAGCAAGGTTTCAACTCAGAATCTAGAAGGTTGAAACTAAATTCCTATAAAAAACTTAGTCTGGTTCACTGTTGTCTAAACAACTACCACAGTTGTTGAGTCAATGAGGAAGCCTCTCACTTGACCTTTTAGAAAGAGCAGCTGAATGTCCCTCAGATTACAGACCACTGTCTTAAAAATAGGGTACATCACAATTGGAAAATGTCCTAAATTCCCAAAACTTATAAACCGTAGCCCTTTGGTGTAGTGATTAACGTAATTGTATGGTACTTGAGAGATGTGACGTTTGATTCCTTGCTTGTATGGTACTTGAGAGATGTGTCTTTTGATTAACATGCTTATATGGTACTTGAGAGATGTGACGTTTGATTCCTTGCTTCTGTCCACTTCATTCTATCTCTAAAAGTAGTTCATCTGATTTTCCCAACTATTATTTATAGTGATAGACTATTATTACAGTCGTTTTTCTACATTTGGGATGCTCGCATTTCAACTTTCAAATTGCACTCAGCATTTTGTAAATCATAAGAGACTCTTTATATTCAAGCTACAAACTATATAGCATACTCAACTTATGGAAAGGGATGTCAGCAGCCCTTAACATACTAATGTCCTTGCATGGTATTTGAATGATATGAGGTTTCATTCCTTGCAGGTGATTCTGTCCAATGTAAAGGTAGTTACCCAATTTTCTTAACTATTATTTATCATCATCATCATCACCGTTTTACGTCCGTTCTTTCACGCTAATATGGGTTAGACTGGTTGTCCTGTTGTGAGCAGTGTCCAGTCAGCTGACCTTGCTCATACAGGAACTGATTCTGGCTTGATTTCTACAGCTGGATGCCCTTCCTAACACCAACCTCATTTACAGTGAGTACTGCTAATTCGGTCACCTAGATAGCAAAAGCTCTCTACTGTTTCTACAGAGCCCTCCCAGAGTTTGGTAGTGCTTGTTTCCTGTGGCCGTTTGCTGCTTGCTGTCCCAACGCAGCTGCAGCATGTGAAGCCTACATTCTTAGTTAAGCTCCTGAGATCCCAATACATCTCTTGTGTACCCATTGTTTGCATTTGGGGCAGAGGATGGAGTTCCTACCCACACCTTTCCTACATACTGAGCAAGGCCATTTCCCTGAGGGGATCTGGGTTCTTTTTTCTCATCTACTTACGAGGAACTTAGTCTTTGTCAGGTTGACTTTGAGACCCTTACTTTCTAGTCCCTGCTTCCATGTTTGGAATTTCTTCTCTAGTTCTACCATAGATTCAGCTATAAATGCGAGGTCATCTGCATACAGGAGTTCCCATTGGCATCTGGTCTTAAACTCCTCCGTTATTGCCTGCAAAACTATAATGAACAGGAGAGGGCTAAGAACAGAGCCCTGGTGGACACCGACCTGTATGCTAAATTCCTCGCTATAGTCATTGCTAACCCTAACTTTGCTGACTGCTCCCCTATACATGGCTTGTACAGCTTTCACAAGCCATTCATTTACTCCTAATTTTCTAAGAGCCCACCAGCTTATAGCACGGGGAACTATGTCAAAGGCTTTTCCAGATCGATGAATGCCAGGTAGAGCGGCTTACTTTTAGCTAGGTACTTTTCCTGTAACTGCTTCACAAGGAAGAGTGCATCAGTGGTGTCTTTTCCTGGCACAAACCGAAATTGGATCTCATCTCGATTTACCTGGTCTCTAATCAGCTGTGCTACAACTCTTTCTGTTACTTTCATGACCTGGTCCATCAGCTTTATACCTCTATAGTTTCCTCTATCTAGTGCATCACTTTTATCCAGCAGTGATGCTGCTGCACCAATCCTTTGGTATGATACCCTCTAGTATTACCTGGTTAACAATTTGTGTGGTTATGGTGTGACCTACCGACCCAGATGCCTTCAGCATCTCGGCAGCTATACCCGATGGACCGGTTGCCTTCCCCGTCTTCATATCTTTAATTTGCCTTACTTACTACACTGCTGCTGACTTGTACTGCTGGCCCATCTATAGGGTCTACTTGGGGTAGGGTCTCTTTTTCCCATGCATTCTCCTCATTTAGTAATCTTTCGTAATGGCTCTTCCATGCATCTTTCTTCTCAGCACTTGTGAGGGCAAGCTCACCTTTATCATTCCGGATACACTTCTCTCCAATGACATCACAATTCTCTCTGACACACTGCCTTGCAATCTTGAACACCTCTCGTTTCTGGTCCTCACGTTGCAAAACATGCTTGAATTTTCTATCCTTCGCTTCCCTTCTAGCTAAGTATACTTGTCGCCTTGCTTCCCTCTTGGTCTCTATGTAATGTACCCTGCTACCCCTGTTCTTCTATTCTTTCCATGCTTGTCTCTTAGCCTTAATTGCTTGATCTACCTTATTGTTCCACCACCAAATCACTCTCCTCCTCCGTGGTCTTGCTGCAACCACAGATCTCGTCCGTCGCCTTTAGTAAGTTATTTTTTAGGAACTCCCAGTGCTCTTCTACATTGAATGTCTCTATCTGTTCTTCTTTACTGTCATAGGCGTCGAGTAAAATATCTTTAAATCTGTTACTGGCTGAGGGGTCTTTCAGCTTCCAGATCTTTCTTGTCCAGGTTGCCTTCTGTTTCCAAGTTCATCTAGTTTTAAGAGTGAGGTCGCTGACAACTAAGTTATGTTGGGAGGTACATTGGAAAAAGCTATCTCACTTACCGCTTTTCATAGGCACCGCTATCTCCACTCATGGTAGTTTAAAGACCAGTTCTTATATGTCCATTCTCCTAGACTGGTAGTTTCTACATTGGTACAAACAGTGCCATATCGTTTCGCTCTTCATAGGCGCCGCTATCTCCACTGCTGGTTACTCCTCGCCCGCCTGCATCCAACTGCCTAACACCGGGAGCTGCACAAACTGGCGTTTACCCCGTTGTTAGGTACTGCCCAAACTCGCGTTCACCCCGTTGCTAGGCACTGCCCAAACTGGCGTTCACCCCGTTGCTAGGCACCACTAGAGAGCGTCCTCTGCTGGCCCTTCCGGTCGAGCACTCCCCCGCCTGCGGCCACCGCACGCCACACCATACCCCCCCCCCCTGATCTCAAGGATCAATTTCCTCCTCGTCTCTCTGCATGTGAACGTCTGCTGTCCAGGTTGGTGGTTTACGACTTCATTGCGATCTCTGCAGTATTGGGGCAGCACTTTGGGCTTCCTCCTCCTCTCGGGTTTCCTCTTCCTCGGAGTCCATCGACACAGTGATTCTTCGTACATCCAGGACATGACGTGGTACTCCGTCCACGGACACATTGTTCTTTGAATTTACGGCCGTCACCATTCCCCTTCCCCATTGAGATGTGCAACGTGCATCTGGGGGCTTAACCCAGACTTCTTCGCCCACCTGCACGAATGCACTCTCTCTCCCCACTGGCCGTTGTGGTGGCGTGCACAGGTGCCGCCACTCGTATTTGAATACTGCTCTGTGTGGCACCGATTCCTCGACCTGTCCTACTCGAGGGGACATGTTGTACCAGAACACTGCCTCCATTGGTGAGATATGGCCCCGCTCCGCCATTGCCTTGATCGTCCGGTGGTGTCGCTCCACGATTCCATTCCCGCTCGGCCTGTGCGCCACTCTGAAGAAACGGTCCACCTTCCATCCATCGAGCATCTCCCTCAGTGCCTTCGAAAGGAACACTGCGCTGTTGTCCATCAGCAGTTCGTCCACAGGGCCCCGCTCCAAGAACACCTCTCTCAACGTCCGCATGATTTCCTCGGCCGTTCCAGTCTTCATCTCCCTCCATATCGCCATCCGTCCTGGTCCACAGTCGACCATCGAGAGGTACGTTCCCTGCCGGTAGTGCGTTACATCCACCGCTAATCGCTTCCAGTCGCGATCCACCGGGAGGCTTCCTGTTTCGTGTACACCTGGGGCGGGATCAATGGACTGACATCGGACGCAGCCTCTAACCACTCTTTGAAAACTGTGTCTGTTAACATCCGAGTCGATTCTCCTGGCTAGGAACAGGCTCCTATCCACTCCCATGTGGTGCATGTCATGCAACCCTTTCAGATCCGACTCGGTCAGCCGACACACGGCAGCTATCTCATCTTCTACCTCCTCCGGCGCTTCCATCCAGGCTTTCTTCACCCTAGTTAAGATGTCCGCCCTATTTTTCTCTGAGGGCACGAAAACTACGCTCAGCCTCAGGTCGAACTCGGTGGCCAGCTCTCCTAAAGTTCCCAGGCGGCGCTTTATCAGCATCTCCGCCGCGCCTCTCATTCGCACTCTCTTCTCACTGGTGAGCACTGATCTTACCCATCCGAGTACAGTAGCCGAGTCGGTGCGTATCTCGATGGTGCGCAGTCCCCACCTCAGGGCGAGGTTCACCCCTCTCAACACTGCGTCCAGTTCGGCCACATTGATGTGGTTGCAGTCGTCCTTCTTTCTAAGCCAGGCTGCATCCTCGACCTCAACACCTCCTATCTCCAACATGACACCCAGCGCTATGCTGCTGGCATCGCACCATACGGTCCCGCTCTGTCATTTGGGAACATACCAGCGTCCCCGCACTGGGTCGTCGGCCTTCACCCTCCCCACGATCTCCTGCATCATGGCCACCGTCCTCTCTCCCACTCTGTCACTCCAAGTCACTCCTCCCGCTCGTCTCTTGACATAGCTGCATGCCGTCCGGAGCCACCCAGCGATCGGGTAGTGACTCACCAGCTTTCCACACGCCGAGAAAAGCTCCCGCCTACTCATACTTGGGCCCAGTTCCGGAACTTCGTTTCCCCTCTGGAATACCAAGACGCCCGTCCTGTCTCGCCGTAGCCTAAGTCCCAGCGCGTCTCCTCCCTCCAACGCTTCTCACGGCTTCGCAGCCAGTCCATACCCCTGTAAATGGCTCGTGACCTCCGCCGCCGACACCACAGACTCGTCCATTAGGATGTCGTCAATATAGGAGTTAGTGGCCCTCTTCATCTTGTCGGCCTTCCCCAGAACGGTCTTGAGGACCGCCGCCATGATCTTCGGTGGGGAGCTCAGCCCGAAACCGAGCCTGGTCAGGCAATATGTCCGGCCCTTATACCTGACCAGCTGATACCGCCAGAGCTTCTCGTCTATATGCAACTGCAAGTATGCCGACTTTAGATCTACGATCGCTGAACCCCCGTCATGCGTCTCCACTCACGCAGGGTTTCCCCACAGACATCCGTGACCTCGCCACCCGTGTGGCATGACACGTGCTCGTTCAGCTCCCGAAAGTCCAGCACCAGCCTCACCTTGCTCTTCGTGGGTTGCACCACCGCCATTAACGGCAATACTCCGCACTTCACCTCCTCCTTCCAGGGAAGCAGTATGCCCTCTTCAATCCATCTCTCTACTTCTCGCTCGAACTCGCTCCTAATGTTTCCCTTCAATGTATGTTGATAGCAGCCCACTTTGGTCTTCAGTGTTGGTGGTTCTCCCTTCCAGTACCACTCAACAACCCATCGCTGCCCATCAAACACGGCCTTGAAGTCTTTGTCCTGCACAGTGTAAGCGGGGTATTTCTCCTCATGGGCCTTCTGGTTCTCCTGTCGTGCACTCACAGCGCATACCGATGCAGCGGCGCCAAACGACACACCGACGTTGTTCACTGTTACGCCTCCTAGACGGCCAATTGCATCCATGCCCATAACCACGCCGATCCCATCCACCCCGCTGTCTACTACGATGGCAGAAAGCCTTATTTTCCTTCCCTGTACCGCTATTTCCATCTCGCTGCGACCTCGGCATTCAATTTTCCTGCCGTCGACTGCCCTTACACTGCTCTTCCCTCTCCACCTCTGCGCCACCCCCGCGGTCACCAGTGTCGTCGTACAGCCTGTGTCCACGAGGGCTCGCTGTGGCTTTCCTCTCACGAAGACTTCCACCACGGGCAGCGCTGCTACTCGTAAGGGGCAACTACCGGCGCAGTAGTTCCCCTTGGATCGTTTCCCTGGTCGCAGTTAGTAGCGATGTGGCCTGGTCGCTTACACCAGTAGCAAATTATCTCCGGCCTTGACTCTCTACAGTCTCTAGCCATGTGCGGGCCCTGGCACCGAAAACAGCGACCTCTAAACGTTCGCGGGCGACCGTGTGCCGTGGTTGCCTCCCTTTCACCATTTCGCTGCCAGCTGTCTTGAGCCTCTGTAGTTGCTATCGCCGCAACACTCTTTTTGGCATCTTCTGCTATGATCTGGGCTTGTTCCACCAGTGAACGCATTTCCATCTCTTTATAACCCGGGACTTGCTGCAGTTTCACCACTATGTCGTCTGGAAATCCATTGATGAACGCCAACCGCACCGTGCGTTCGCATTCCACCTGATATCCAGCCAACATGGCCAACCGCCGTATTTCCGCTGCGAAAATGTCGACGCACTCACCATTCCATCTGATTCTCGCCAGCTTAGCAAAAGCGGCCAACGGTCCCTCGGCGAATGCATCTATCAGGTGCCTCTCAATCTTTTGCGCATCTCTTTGGCTGTGCTCGTCCAACTCAAGGAAGAGTACCAACGCGTACCCCTCGAGGTACAGTGCCATGAAGCCAGCCACATCCTCTATCTTCTGCAAGCTTGCGACCAGCCGAACTTTCTGCAGCCAAGCGACATCACCTTCCCCGGTAAATGCCCTGATAGCTTCACTTGTTCGTAGTCTTGTCGCCATCTTCTGATTTGTCTTGCAGTACGTGATAAAAAAAAAAAACAACAGACTCCTCTCTGTTTTTCCAGTAGCTTTTTCTTCTTTTTTCTTTTTTCAATCAGATCTGTTTCCAGTTGCCGAAATAGCTTGTGGTTGGAAAAAGCTATCTCACTTACCGCTTTTCATAGGCACCGCTATCTCCACTCATGGTAGTTTAAAGACCAGTTCTTATATGTCCATTCTCCTAGACTGGTAGTTTCTACATTGGTACAAACAGTGCCATATCGTTTCGCTCTTCATAGGCGCCGCTATCTCCACTGCTGGTTACTCCTCGCCCGCCTGCGTCCAACTGCCTAACACCGGGAGCTGCACAAACTGGCGTTTACCCCGTTGCTAGGTACTGCCCAAACTCGCATTCACCCCGTTGCTAGGCACTGCCCAAACTGGCGTTCACCCCGTTGCTAGGCACCACTAGAGAGCGCCCTCTGCTGGCCCTTCCGGTCGAGCACTCCCCCGCCTGCGGCCACCGCACGCCACACCATACCCACACATTCCTCACCAGGGAAGGCTTTTGTGTTTACAACCATCCTCTGATGAGGATAAATTCTATCCGACTAGAATGCTTCCCATATATATATAAATATTTATATATGTATATTAGAAAAGAGAAGTAAGGTACTATACAAAACAGTGGATATAGAGAAAAGGTGAAGTTGGAAATAGCATGGAAAATATATTTTAGGGTCTGTTTTTCTTTTTTTTATCCTTTCTTTGATTCGTCAGTGACATTATTGAAAAAATGAGAGGGACAATTCTTTTAAAAAAAAGTTTTATAATGTATATAAAGTATTACTGGTTTCGATGTATTTTTAAAATTCATCTTATCAAATGTTGAATATGGAAATAAAAAATTAAAAAGAATTAATAGGAGTTAAAAACTAAAAATTAAAGATTTAAAATTAAAATTAAGTGTTAAAGTTAGTTTTTTCCCCATCTTTCTTGCTCAAAATTGGGCTGGAGAATGAGTTGTTGTTAGAGAGGTGGTAGTGTAGATAGCAGCAGTGTTGGTGGTTGTGTTTCTAGACAGAACAAAATTGTTTTTTATTTGGGAGGGGAAGAACATCCTGTAAATATGTGTGTGTATATCTAATTGTGTTAATTGACTGGTCAAGAGTTCAAAAGGGGATTGTAAGCTAGAGGCAAACTCTATGGCAGCAGTAGGATTGTAAGAGAAATTCTATTATTGGAATATGGTTTTAGTGAGGTTGTGTATATATAGTGTGAGGGTGTATATATAACAATACACGTGTGTGTGTGAGTGTGTTTTTTTCAGCCTGTCTGTCACAGGTCCCTTTAGCAATACACACGTGTGGGCGTTGTAGTGTGTGTGTGTGTGTGTAAAGAAACACAACCACCAACACTGCTGCTATCTTCACTACCACCTCTCTCTATTAACAACTCATTCTCCAGCCCAATTTTGAGCAAGAAAGATGGGAAAAAAACTTACTTCAACACTTAATTTTAATTTTAAATCTTTAATTTTTAGTTTTTAACTCCTATTAATTCTTTTAAATTTTTTAATATATATATATATATATTTACACATACATTTTCTATATTTACAGGTACCTCATTGTCAGTCCAAAATAAAGAATGCTGGTTCAATATTGTCTACACGGAAGTCTCACAAAAACAGAGTTAATTGTGTAAAATGGATGAGGACCAGGAAAGGTCTGTTATTATTTTTTAATCATGTGGAATAATTATCAACCATCCTCAGAGTTCTTTTTTCTTCAGATGGATGTGTAATTTACATAAAAGATGAAGTATGGAGGATGTGAGAGAAAGACTAGGCATAAGAGGAATGAGATGCAATGAGCAGGAGACAGGATTGCATTGGTATAGATGTGTGATACTGGATGATGATTGTTGGCTGAAGAAGTACCAAGACTTTCCAGTGGAAGGAAGTTGTGGACAAGGAAGACCAAGAAATACCTGGGTAGAAGTGGTGAGAGTTGATCTCATAATATTAAGACCAAGAAATACCTGGGTAGAAGTGGTGAAAGTTGATCTCATAATATTAAGACCAAGAAATACCTGGGTAGAAGTGGTGAAAGTTGATCTCAGAATATTAAGACCAAGAAATACCTGGGTAGAAGTGGTGAAAGTTGATCTCATAATATTAAGACCAAGAAATACCTGGGTAGAAGTGGTGAAAGTTGATCTCAGAATATTAAGACCAAGAAATACCTGGGTAGAAGTGGTGAGAGTTGATCTCATAATATTAAGACCAAGAAATACCTGGGTAGAAGTGGTGAAAGTTGATCTCATAATATTAAGACCAAGAAATACCTGGGTAGAAGTGGTGAAAGTTGATCTCATAATATTAAGACCAAGAAATACCTGGGTAGAAGTGGTGAAAGTTGATCTCATAATATTAAGACCAAGAAATACCTGGGTAGAAGTGGTGAAAGTTGATCTCAGAATATTAAGACCAAGAAATACCTGGGTAGAAGTGGTGAAAGTTGATCTCAGAATATTAAGACCAAGAAATACCTGGGTAGAAGTGGTGAGAGGTGATCTCAGAATATTGAGATTCACTGAGGATGTGAAAGGAATACAATTAGTGGAGTGAAGCTGTGTTGTAGAAAATCCAACACACCCATGCAAACATGAAAAAAGCTGATGTAAAATGGTGATGATGATCCAGAATGTCAACCCTGTAGAAATCCTTCACTACTCCCTTGTCTATCCTCCATGTAAACAGAACTGCAGACACTGTTTCTGGGTATTACCCTTCATCAGTACAATTCACTGCTGATATGCAAATCTGGGTGATCAGTGAATCTGCTAATATACAGATCTGACTGATCAGCCAATCTTCTAATATGCAAATCAGGCCAGTCAGTCACTGTATATTTTAGAAAATAGCATATATTTTC
>OZ024740.1:40000-45000 GCA_964016885.1 Eledone cirrhosa
TATGTTAACTAAACCAAAGATAGTCAACATATTGATTTCTAAGGTGTAAATTAGTTAGGTTTATAATATTTGAAGCAGAATTATGAAGTCAAACAGTAGTACATTATTAATTACATTATAACTAAATTAAAGTTAATAACGTTATGGTATCAATATTAGGAGATGAATTTAGTAATAGGGAAAAGAAACCCAAATAAAAATAAAATAAAGTATTACATCGGTAGTAGCATATAAATTATATGTTAACTAAATTAAAAATTATATATTTATTTCAATAGTATACGTTAATTAGTATATGTTAATTAGGTATACAATACATAAAGCAGATATTGTATTTCATCAATAGCATAATATAATTATATGCAAATAAAAATCAAAATTAATACGCATACATATACATATACATACACATACACATATACATACATATACACACATATATATATATATATATACATATATATACACACATATACATATATACACACATAAATATACATACAGATACACATACACAACACACACATATACATATACATATACATATACATATCTTTTTCAAAAAATTGCACAGAATATATTAACTAGGTATATATCCAAAACACATCCCATTCTATGATTACATGACATTCTGCAATTCGTCTGTACAAGGATACTAATTTTAAGCAAATTAAAATTAAAGTTTTAGGTTGATTAAAACTAAAACCAAATAATAAATATATTTCCAAAATGTATATTAATTAGGTCTATAATACTAAAAATTCTTTCTCCGTCATTGGATACATGATATTATTTTGTTATATTTTATCTGTAAAAGAATTATAATAAAAAGGTTTAAATAAATTAAAATAAATTAAAGTTAATCTATAAATTAAATTACTGAGTATATATTAGTAATATTTAAAGGTTTTTCAAAATTTATGATTACATAATATTTTCTCATCTATAATAAAATATTAATTAAATTAAATTTATAGGTTAACTAACATTTAAATTAAATTAATTTCTAGAATAATGTTATTAATTAGGTTTATAATATTTAAATGTTTTTTTTAGTTTATGATTACACGATATAATTAATTCCTGTCGTTTATTTAATAAGATATCCTTAGACTTCATTATTTCAAATAGTTCTTGGGAACATAATCTACATTCCTTTCTATTATTTTGATAAGGGGTGGCTCTTTTGAGCACACTCCAGGTCAAATCATATTTTATATTTTTATTTTTATAACTATTGATTTTTTCTGCTAGAGATGTTGTATTAGCCAGTGCGGCATTTTTAAAGCTATGTTTGTGGGTATTATATCTTGTCTTAAAATTGTTAGAGGTAGCTCCTATATATGAGCAAATAGAATCTTTAGTTTTAACATTACATTTATAGACTATGTTGTTAACAAGACAATTCCCTTTTAATGGGCAGTTTGTTTTGTTTCTACAGTTACATCCTTTCGTTAATTCTGTATTTGAGGAGATATTATTGTTAATTTGATGTACTGGTGGTATACTTATGGTTTTCTTACATTTATATGCATTATATGCACTTATATTTTGTTTTATGTTATTTGTTGTAGAGTATGAGAATTTAACTGTAGACCTATTTAAGATTTGATGGTATTTGTGGTTTGGCGGGAAGTTTTTCTCAAGGATATAAAAAAATTTTTTAGCAATATTATCCTTAACTTGTAAATTAAAAGGAGCATTATACCAAGTAACTCGTCTATTACGGTTTCTATGTTGTTTATTATTTTTATTATTTTTATATGTTGTATCATGATTTTTACTAGGAGGATTAATGTTAATGATCTCACCACAACTATTTTTAGTTATATTTGTAGATTTAGGTGTTTTATCTTTTTTATTTGGAGTTTTATTATTAATATTTATTATAGTTGTATGATGAGTAGTTTTTTGAGGGTTACTATACTTTATATTAGAAGATTTAGTATTTTGGGGTATACTGTGGGTGGCATTTAGGTGTGTACTTTTCATTTGGTGTTTGTTGGTAATATTATGCTGTATGCTTTCAGTATTTTTAGTAGAAGGTATATACTCTAATCTATTTTTGTGGCCACTTCTATCTAGAGCTTCATTATAAAAGGTCGCATTTTTATCAAATACATCTTGGTTAGAAGAAAGGTTAGAAATTCTAAGTGATATATTATATGCAAGGTTTTTAAGGATAGATTTAGGGTGATTAGATTGTGAGTGTATGTAATGTAAGTTTTGGTTAGGTTTATGGTAAGGTTGGTATATACCCGTAGCTAAATCTAAAGTTATATCTAGGAAATTTACTACTTTACTTGTTTTTTCAAAAGTAATATTAAGATTATAATAGTCTTTAAGGAAAGTTCTAATATGCTTTTTGTTTTTTTCGATTTCTGAAAGGCTAATGTTGTTAGAAAGAAGAAGACAGTCATCACGATATAAACCACCTTTGAGGTGGGGAAAAGAGGCATTTATGTTGAAAAGGAGAAAGAGGCCCACAAGATCAGTAATTTGGGCGGAATCGCTTGAACCCATAGTAATATCAAAAAGATTACTGTATGTGTTTCTGGTCCAGTATTCATTCTGAAATTCAATAAGTGTTTGTCTAGCATGTGTAATAATGTTAATGTCATCCGAAGTTAAATTAGATCTATTTTTGATATTACTATGGGTTCAAGCGATTCCGCCCAAATTACTGATCTTGTGGGCCTCTTTCTCCTTTTCAACATAAATGCCTCTTTTCCCCACCTCAAAGGTGGTTTATATCGTGATGACTGTCTTCTTCTTTCTAACAATCTTAGCCTTTCAGAAATCGAAAAAAACAAAAAGCATATTAGAACTTTCCTTAAAGACTATTATAATCTTAATATTACTTTTGAAAAAACAAGTAAAGTAGTAAATTTCCTAGATATAACTTTAGATTTAGCTACGGGTATATACCAACCTTACCATAAACCTAACCAAAACTTACATTACATACACTCACAATCTAATCACCCTAAATCTATCCTTAAAAACCTTGCATATAATATATCACTTAGAATTTCTAACCTTTCTTCTAACCAAGATGTATTTGATAAAAATGCGACCTTTTATAATGAAGCTCTAGATAGAAGTGGCCACAAAAATAGATTAGAGTATATACCTTCTACTAAAAATACTGAAAGCATACAGCATAATATTACCAACAAACACCAAATGAAAAGTACACACCTAAATGCCACCCACAATATACCCCAAAATACTAAATCTTCTAATATAAAGTATAGTAACCCTCAAAAAACTACTCATCATACAACTATAATAAATATTAATAATAAAACTCCTAATAAAAAAGATAAAACACCTAAATCTACAAATATAACTAAAAATAGTTGTGGTGAGATCATTAACATTAATCCTCCTAGTAAAAATCATGATACAACATATAAAAATAATAAAAATAATAAACAACATAGAAACCGTAATAGACGAGTTACTTGGTATAATGCTCCTTTTAATTTACAAGTTAAGGATAATATTGCTAAAAAATTTTTTTATATCCTTGAGAAAAACTTCCCGCCAAACCACAAATACCATCAAATCTTAAATAGGTCTACAGTTAAATTCTCATACTCTACAACAAATAACATAAAACAAAATATAAGTGCATATAATGCATATAAATGTAAGAAAACCATAAGTATACCACCAGTACATCAAATTAACAATAATATCTCCTCAAATACAGAATTAACGAAAGGATGTAACTGTAGAAACAAAACAAACTGCCCATTAAAAGGGAATTGTCTTGTTAACAACATAGTCTATAAATGTAATGTTAAAACTAAAGATTCTATTTGCTCATATATAGGAGCTACCTCTAACAATTTTAAGACAAGATATAATACCCACAAACATAGCTTTAAAAATGCCGCACTGGCTAATACAACATCTCTAGCAGAAAAAATCAATAGTTATAAAAATAAAAATATAAAATATGATTTGACCTGGAGTGTGCTCAAAAGAGCCACCCCTTATCAAAATAATAGAAAGGAATGTAGATTATGTTCCCAAGAACTATTTGAAATAATGAAGTCTAAGGATATCTTATTAAATAAACGACAGGAATTAATTATATCGTGTAATCATAAACTAAAAAAAACATTTAAATATTATAAACCTAATTAATAACATTATTCTAGAAATTAATTTAATTTAAATGTTAGTTAACCTATAAATTTAATTTAATTAATATTTTATTATAGATGAGAAAATATTATGTAATCATAAATTTTGAAAAACCTTTAAATATTACTAATATATACTCAGTAATTTAATTTATAGATTAACTTTAATTTATTTTAATTTATTTAAACCTTTTTATTATAATTCTTTTACAGATAAAATATAACAAAATAATATCATGTATCCAATGACGGAGAAAGAATTTTTAGTATTATAGACCTAATTAATATACATTTTGGAAATATATTTATTATTTGGTTTTAGTTTTAATCAACCTAAAACTTTAATTTTAATTTGCTTAAAATTAGTATCCTTGTACAGACGAATTGCAGAATGTCATGTAATCATAGAATGGGATGTGTTTTGGATATATACCTAGTTAATATATTCTGTGCAATTTTTTGAAAAAGATATGTATATGTATATGTATATGTATATGTGTGTGTTGTGTATGTGTATCTGTATGTATATTTATGTGTGTATATATGTATATGTGTGTATATATATGTATATATATATATATATATGTGTGTATATGTATGTATATGTGTATGTGTATGTATATGTATATGTATGCGTATTAATTTTGATTTTTATTTGCATATAATTATATTATGCTATTGATGAAATACAATATCTGCTTTATGTATTGTATACCTAATTAACATATACTAATTAACGTATACTATTGAAATAAATATATAATTTTTAATTTAGTTAACATATAATTTATATGCTACTACCGATGTAATACTTTATTTTATTTTTATTTGGGTTTCTTTTCC
>OZ024740.1:50000-60000 GCA_964016885.1 Eledone cirrhosa
CTCAGTCTCTCTCTCAATTCATTTATGCTTTGTCGTTCACGTATATTACTGTTACACATCCATCGGAGCATGCAGGCTTCGTTTCTCTCTAATCTACGTAAGTCTTCCACCTTCAGCGCCCAGGTCTCACTACCATGCAACATCGCTGTTCGGATACACGCATCATACAGTCTGCCTTTCATTCTGAGGGAGAAGCCTTTTGCAGCTAGCAGTGGTAGTAGTTCCCTAAACTTCTTCCATCCCGTTCTTACCCTAGTTATTGTACTTTCTGAGCACCCACCTCCGTTGCTAATTCGGTCACCTAGGTAGCAGAAGCTGTCTACTGTTTCTACAGGGCCCTCCCAGAGATTGGTGGTACTTGTTTCCTGTGGCTGTTTGCTTGCTGTTTCAGCACAGCTGCTGCATGTGAATCCTACATTCTTAATTAAGCTTCCTGAGATCCCGCTACATCTCTTGTGTACCCATTGTTTGCATTTGGGGCAAAGAATGGAGTTCCTACCTACACCTTTCCTACATACTGAGCAAGGCCATTTCCCTGAGGGGATCTGGGTTCTGTTTTCTCGTCTACTTATAAGGACCTTAGTCTTTGTCATGTTGACTTTGAGGCCCTTTCTCTCTAGTCCCTGCTTCCAGGTTTGGAATTTATTCTCTAGTTCTACCATAGATTCAGCTATGAGTGCGAGGTCATCAGCATACAGGAGTTCCCATGGGCATCCGGTCTTAAACTCCTCCGTTATTGCCTGCAGGACTATGATGAACAGGAGAGGGCTAAGAACAGAGCCCTGGTGGACCCCAACCTGTACGCTAAATTCCTCGCTATACTCATTGCCAATCCTAACTTTGCTGACTGCTCCCCTATACATGGCTTGTACCGCTTTCACAAGCCATTCATCTACTCCTAGTTTTCTAAGAGCCCACCAGATTACTGCACGTGGAACTCTGTCAAAGGCTTTCTCAAGGTCGACAAATGCCAAGTAGAGTGGCTTACTTTTAGCTAGGTACTTTTCCTGTAATTGCCTCACAAGGAAGAGCGCATCAGTGGTGCCTTTCCCTGGAACAAACCCAAATTGCATCTCGTCTATATTCACCCGGTCCCTAATCAGCTGTGCTATAACTCTTTCTGTTACTTTCATGACCTGGTCCATCAACTTTATACCTCTATAGTTTCCTCTATCTAGTGCATCGCCTTTACCTTTGTAGCAGTTGACAATGATGCTACTGCACCAATCTTTTGGTATGGCCCCCTCTAGTATTACCTGGTTAACGATACGTGTGGTTATAGTGTGACCTACAGACCCAGATGCCTTCAGCATCTCGGCAGCTATACCCGATGGACCGGTTGCCTTCCCTATCTTCATATCTCTGATTGCCTTACTTACTACGCTGCCGCTGACTTGTACTGCTGGCCCCTCTATAGGGTCTACGTGGGGTAGGGTCTCTTCTTCCCATGCATTCTCCTCATTTAGTAATCTATCATAATGACTCTTCCATGCATCTTTCTTCTCAGCACTTGTGAGGGCAAGCTCACCTTTATCATTCCGGATACACTTCTCTCCAATGACATCACAACTATCTCTGACACACTGCCTCGCAATCTTGAATACCTCCTGTTTCTGGTCCTCACGTTGTAAAACATGCTTGAATTTTCTATCCTCTGCTTCCCTCCTAGCTAAGTATACTTGTCGCCTAGCTTCCCTCTTGGTCTCTATGTAATGTACCCTGCTCCCCCCGTTCTTCCATTCTTTCCATGCCTGTCTCTTGGCCTTGACTGCTTCATCTACCTTATTGTTCCACCACCAAGTCACTCTCCTCCTGCTTGAGGTCTTACTCCAGCCACAAACCTCATCCGTCGCCTCTAGTAAGTTATTTTTTAGGAGCTCCCAGTTCTCTTCTACGTTAAATGTCTCTATCTGTTCTTCTTTACTGTCGTAGGCGTTGAGTAAAATATCTTTAAATCTGTTACTGGTTGAGGGGACTTTCAGCTTCCAGATCTTTCTTCTCCAGGTTGGCCTCTGTTTCAGGGCTCGTCTAGTTCTGACCGTGAGGTCGCTGACAACTAAGCTATGTTGGGATGTACATTCCTCACTAGGGAAGGCTTTTGTGTTTACGACCGTCCATCTGTCACGTCCTCTGATGAGAATAAAATCTAACTGACTAGAGTGCTCCCCTGATCTATAGGTGATCAGGTGGTTGTCGGGTTTTTTAAAGTTTGTGTTACATATCGACATGTCATTGGCGTCGCAGAATTCTAGAAGTCTGAATCCTTCCTCATTCCTTGTGCCAACTCCATGGCCTCCATGTACTCTATTGAAGCCGTCGCAGTGTTTACCTACGTGTCCGTTAAAATCTCCTGCAATGATTAGGAAGTCCTTGTCGTCTGTTAGAGCAGTAGTGTGTATTAGGGACTCGTAAAACCTATCCTTAAGTTCGTCTGGCAGCCCCGATTGGGGTGCGTAAGCTGATATTATTGTGGTAATTGTCTTATTCAGGACTAGTCTGAGTTTAATGATTCTTGCATTTACCCTGTACACTGAGATTACTTTATCTACCCACTTGTCAGCTAATAGTATACCTACACCACCCATCCCATCGTCATTTCCCACCCAGAAAAATTTGTAGCACTGGCTTTTTCCTACAAGGACTCTAGCAGACCCTCCTCTCCATCTAGTCTCTTGCACACAGCATACATCAACTTCCTTTCGCTCTAGAAATGTATGTATATATGTATATATATATATATGTATATATATATATATATATATATATATATATATGTATATTTATATGTATATATATATATATATGTATATATATATATATGTATATATATATGTATATATATATGTATATATATATGTATATATATATATATGTAAAAACAAATAACGAAACGAAATTAAATTTTGTTTCGTTTGTAACTCACTTTTGTATGACTGACGCTTAAACAATTAAGTTAAAAATGTACATCCACATATCTATACTGAAATACTAGTATGCATATGAATACACACATGTATACATATGTAGATGTACCAAGTCTTTCACTGGTTACTTTACTGTGAGTATCCAGCTATTCTGTATGTAAACACACAGACAAACCGGTTTTTAGAGTCATACTGGTTTTTGAGGAAACACCTTTCCTCTATTCTCTAGAAAGCCAGACAAGGAACATTGAACTAGTTTCGTTGTTGTTACAACTCATCAGCAATATTTACCTATCTACCGGCCTTTCTGGTGAATCGTAAAAGCACATATCGTTATATGCTTTTTCTATGAAAATTAGTAGTGGGCAGACTAATTTGCATAGAGTGTGAGTACGTACCGGTTCAACGGAGACGATAAAAACAAATAACGAAACGAAATTAAATTTCGTTTCGTTTGTAACTCACTTTTGTATGACTGACGCTTAAACAATTAAGTTAAAAATGTACATCCACATATCTATACTGAAATACTAGTATGCATATGAATACACACACGTATACATATGTAGATGTACCAAGTCTTTCACTGGTTACTTTACTGTGAGTATCCAGCTATTCTGTATGTAAACACACAGACAAACCGGTTTTTAGAGTCATACTGGTTTTTGAGGAAACACCTTTCCTCTATTCTCCAGAAAGCCAGACAAGGAACATTGAACTAGTTTCGTTGTTGTTACAACTCATCAGCAATATTTACCTATCTACCGGCCTTTCTGGAGAATCGTAAAAGCACATATCGTTATATGCTTTTTCTATGAAAATTAGTAGTGGGCAGACTAATTTGCATAGAGTGTGAGTACGTACCGGTTCAACGGAGACGATAAAAACAAATAACGAAATTAAATTTTGTTTCGTTTGTAACTCACTTTTGTATGACTGACGCTTAAACAATTAAGTTAAAAATGTACATCCACATATCTATACTGAAATACTAGTATGCATATGAATACACACACGTATACTAGTTTCGTTGAAAATATTGAAGAGATAAGACACTTTCCCATTCTTCTCTGCTAGAATGTATCACTAGAGCTGATTCCAATTTTTCAGCCATCCATCTAATCTACGAAGGTATTTTAGCCTACATATTGTCGTTAATATTATGATGTTCCCTGCTGTATTAGCGTGAAATTTTCCCTGCTGTATTAGCGATAAATTTTCGAGGGTTTCTCTTAGTAGTTTTTCATGACGTTATTATTGTTAATTTTACTGATGTAGTATTAACTTATTAACTTGGATATTTACCATGCGGTATTCTAATCCTATTGTATCTCTCTCAGTTATTTACCATGCGACCCTCAGTTCCTACCCCCCCCTCTCTATGCACTTCTTTAAGGCTTACTACCCTGTCTTTAACCTAATTCATTCAATCTGAAAATATTGAAGAGATAAGACACTTTCCCATTCTTCTCTGCTAAAATGTATCACTAGAGCTGATTCCAATTTTTCCAGCCATCCATCTAATCTACGAAGGTATTTTAGCCTACATATTGTCGTTAATATTATGATGTTCCCTGCTGTATTAGCGTTAAATTTTCCCTGCTGTATTAGCGATAAATTTTCGAGGGTTTCTCTTAGTAGTTTTTCATGACGTTATTATTGTTAATTTTACTGATGTAGTATTAACTTAGTAACTTGGATATTTACCATGCGGTATTCTAATCCTATTGTATCTCTCTCAGTTATTTACCATGCGACCCTCAGTTCCTACCCCCCCCCTCTCTATGCACTTCTTTAAGGCTTACTACCCTGTCTTTAACCTAATTCATTCAATCTGAAAATATTGAAGAGATAAGACACTTTCCCATTCTTCTCTGCTAAATTGTATCACTAGAGCTGATTCCAATTTTTCCAGCCATCCATCTAATCTACGAAGGTATTTTAGCCTACATATTGTCGTTAATATTATGATGTTCCCTGCTGTATTAGCGTTAAATTTTCCCTGCTGTATTAGCGATAAATTTTCGAGGGTTTCTCTTAGTAGTTTTTCATGACGTTATTATTGTTAATTTTACTGATGTAGTATTAACTTGGATATTTACCATGCGACCCTCAGTTCCTACCTCACAATTTCCCTCCCCCCCCACCCCCACACACCACCATAGTCTATTCGACCAATGAAACCTAGCATGCCATTTCCACTGCTGCTGCTACTACCTGCCTAACTAACTCTCTCCTCCTCTGGCGCATCCCAACACACCCTGCGATTACCCCACCACCACTGTTCTTCTAGCCCTCAATTTTCCCACCGTTATGGATGAATGAGCTGGGAATACACGAGCAACTCTGAATCAATAGATGAAATATGAATCTGCGAGCTACCAAGCACCCACGTGAAGCGCCAACCCAGAGACCCTCCCCTACGAGTGTCGACAAATGCCCAAAACTCCGAGTTGGTACCATCAATGTAGGCTCAATGAAAGGAAGAGCAGGAGAAATCGTAGAAATGCTAGAGCGAAAGGAAGTTGATGTATGCTGTGTGCAAGAGACTAGATGGAGAGGAGGGTCTGCTAGAGTCCTTGTAGGAAAAAGCCAGTGCTACAAATTTTTCTGGGTGGGAAATGACGATGGGATGGGTGGTGTAGGTATACTATTAGCTGACAAGTGGGTAGATAAAGTAATCTCAGTGTACAGGGTAAATGCAAGAATCATTAAACTCAGACTAGTCCTGAATAAGACAATTACCACAATAATATCAGCTTACGCACCCCAATCGCGGCTGCCAGACGAACTTAAGGATAGGTTTTACGAGTCCCTAATACACACTACTGCTCTAACAGACGACAAGGACTTCCTAATCATTGCAGGAGATTTTAACGGACACGTAGGTAAACACTGCGACGGCTTCAATAGAGTACATGGAGGCCATGGAGTTGGCACAAGGAATGAGGAAGGATTCAGACTTCTAGAATTCTGCGATGCCAATGACATGTCGATATGTAACACAAACTTTAAAAAACCCGACAACCACCTGATCACCTATAGATCAGGGGAGCACTCTAGTCAGTTAGATTTTATCCTCATCAGAGGACGTGACAGATGGACGGTCGTAAACACAAAAGCCTTCCCTAGTGAGGAATGTACATCCCAACATAGCTTAGTTGTCAGCGACCTCACGGTCAGAACTAGACGAGCCCTGAAACAGAGGCCAACCTGGAGAAGAAAGATCTGGAAGCTGAAAGTCCCCTCAACCAGTAACAGATTTAAAGATATTTTACTCAACGCCTACGACAGTAAAGAAGAACAGATAGAGATATTTAACGTAGAAGAGAACTGGGAGTTCCTAAAAAATAACTTACTAGAGGCGACGGATGAGGTTTGTGGCTGGAGTAAGACCTCAAGCAGGAGGAGAGTGACTTGGTGGTGGAACAATAAGGTAGATGAAGCAGTCAAGGCCAAGAGACAGGCATGGAAAGAATGGAAGAACGGGGGGAGCAGGGTACATTACATAGCGACCAAGAGGGAAGCTAGGCGACAAGTATACTTAGCTAGGAGGGAAGCAGAGGATAGAAAATTCAAGCATGTTTTACAACGTGAGGACCAGAAACAGGAGGTATTCAAGATTGCGAGGCAGTGTGTCAGAGATAGTTGTGATGTCATTGGAGAGAAGTGTATCCGGAATGATAAAGGTGAGCTTGCCCTCACAAGTGCTGAGAAGAAAGATGCATGGAAGAGTCATTATGATAGATTACTAAATGAGGAGAATGCATGGGAAGAAGAGACCCTACCCCACGTAGACCCTATAGAGGGACCAGCAGTACAAGTCAGCGGCAGCGTAGTAAGTAAGGCAATCAGAGATATGAAGATAGGGAAGGCAACCGGTCCATCGGGTATAGCTGCCGAGATGCTGAAGGCATCTGGGTCTGTAGGTCACACTATAACCACACGTATCGTTAACCAGGTAATACTAGAAGGGGCCATACCAAAAGATTGGTGCAGTAGCATCATTGTCAACTGCTACAAAGGTAAAGGCGATGCACTAGATAGAGGAAACTATAGAGGTATAAAGTTGATGGACCAGGTCATGAAAGTAACAGAAAGAGTTATAGCACAGCTGATTAGGGACCGGGTGAATATAGACGAGATGCAATTTGGGTTTGTACCAGGGAAAGGCACCACTGATGCCCTCTTCCTTGTGAGGCAATTACAGGAAAAGTACCTAGCTAAAAGTAAGCCACTCTACTTGGCATTTGTCGACCTTGAGAAAGCCTTTGACAGAGTTCCACGTGCAGTAATCTGGTGGGCTCTTAGAAAACTAGGAGTAGATGAATGGCTTGTGAAAGCGGTACAAGCCATGTATAGGGGAGCAGTCAGCAAAGTTAGGATTGGCAATGAGTATAGCGAGGAATTTAGCGTACAGGTTGGGGTCCACCAGGGCTCTGTTCTTAGCCCTCTCCTGTTCATCATAGTCCTGCAGGCAATAACGGAGGAGTTTAAGACCGGATGCCCATGGGAACTCCTGTATGCTGATGACCTCGCACTCATAGCTGAATCTATGGTAGAACTAGAGAATAAATTCCAAACCTGGAAGCAGGGACTAGAGAGAAAGGGCCTCAAAGTCAACATGACAAAGACTAAGGTCCTTATAAGTAGACGAGAAAACAGAACCCAGATCCCCTCAGGGAAATGGCCTTGCTCAGTATGTAGGAAAGGTGTAGGTAGGAACTCCATTCTCTGCCCCAAATGCAAACAATGGGTACACAAGAGATGTAGCGGGATCTCAGGAAGCTTAATTAAGAATGTAGGATTCACATGCAGCAGCTGTGCTGATACAGCAAGCAAACAGCCACAGGAAACAAGTACCACCAATCTCTGGGAGGGCCCTGTAGAAACAGTAGACAGCTTCTGCTACCTAGGTGACCGAATTAGCAACGGAGGTGGGTGCTCAGAAAGTACAATAACTAGGGTAAGAACGGGATGGAAGAAGTTTAGGGAACTACTACCACTGCTAGCTGCAAAAGGCTTCTCCCTCAGAATGAAAGGCAGACTGTATGATGCGTGTATCCGAACAGCGATGTTGCATGGTAGTGAGACCTGGGCGCTGAAGGTGGAAGACTTACGTAGATTAGAGAGAAACGAAGCCTGCATGCTCCGATGGATGTGTAACAGTAATATACGTGAACGACAAAGCATAAAGGAATTGAGAGAGAGACTGAGCATAAGAGGAATCAAATGCTGCGTGCAGGAGAGGCGGTTACGCTGGTATGGACATGTGATGCGTATGAAGGATGACAGCTGCATAAAAAGGTGCAGAGCACTAGAAGTTGATGGAAACCGCGGAGTGGGGAGACCCAAGATGACTTGGGATGAGGTGATAAAAGCCGACCTTACCCAACTACACCTCTCAAAGTCAATGTCACACGACCGTGACTTCTGGCCTCACGCAGTAATACAGGGTACCCGACCTCCCATGGGTACATGCTGAAGCATATAAACAATATGCCCCCACTCCCCCCACCGCAAGGTGGTCGTGGAGGTGCCACGGCAAAAAAGCACCCAGCCCACACTGTAAAGTGGACGTGTAGGCGCCACGAAAAAGCACCCAGCACTCACTGTAAATGAGGTTGGTGTTAGGAAGGGCATCCAGCTGTAGAAATCAAGCCAGATCAGTTCCTGTATGAGCAAGGCATGGTCAGCCGACCAGACACTGCCCACAACAGGACAACCCGTCTAACCCATGCTAGCCTGGAAGAACGGACGTAAAACGGTGATGATGATGATGATGATACATATGTAGATGTACCAAGTCTTTCACTGGTTACTTTACTGTGAGTATCCAGCTTTTCAGTATAGATATGTGGATGTACATTTTTAACTTCATTGTTTAAGCGTCAGTCATACAAAAGTGAGTTACAAACGAAACGAAATTTAATTTCGTTTCGTTATTTGTTTTTATCGTCTCCGTTGAACCGGTACGTACTCACACTCTATGCAAATTAGTCTGCCCACTACTAATTTTCATAGAAAAAGCATATAACGATATGTGCTTTTACGATTCTCCAGAAAGGCCGGTAGATAGGTAAATATTGCTGATGAGTTGTAACAACAACGAAACTAGTTCAATGTTCCTTGTCTGGCTTTCTGGAGAATAGAGGAAAGGTGTTTCCTCAAAAACCAGTATGACTCTAAAAACCGGTTTGTCTGTGTGTTTACATACAGAATAGCTGGATACTCACAGTAAAGTAACCAGTGAAAGACTTGGTACATCTACATATGTATACGTGTGTGTATTCATATGCATACTAGTATTTCAGTATAGATATGTGGATGTACATTTTTAACTTAATTCATCATCATCATCATCATCAGGTTTAGCGTCCGTGTTCCACGCTTGCATGGGTTTGGACGGGGGTTTTCCCACTTGTGGCAAGAGTGGTTGTCTTGCTCGCATAGGACTGTCTGGCGGGTTTTCTACAGTTGGATGCCCTTCCTAACACCAACCACATTTACAGTGTGGGGCTGGGAGGTTTTTACCGTGTTGCCTACACGGCCACATTACAGCGTGGACTGTCTGGCGGGTTTTCTACAGCTGGATGCCCTTCCTAACACCAACCACATTTACAGTGTGGGGCTGGGAGGTTTTGACCGTGTTGCCTACACGGCCACATTTACAGCGTGGACTGTGTGTTTTTTGTCGTGACACCTACACGATCTCATTTGTTTCGGCCTGGATGTTGTGGGACCAACATAACTTTACATTGAAAGGGGCGGTGTGGGTGGGGTGGAGGTGGTGGGACGGGGGTGTGTTTTGATAGAGATGCCTACTGACTGTAGTAGGTTTTTACTTTGTATTTAGGTAAGGCGGGTCTTCTCTATTACTGAGTACCGCCAAAGGTCTCGGTCCAGTGACATTGTCTTGGAGAGGTGTAAGCGTGTGAGGTCGGAATTTATCAGCTCGTCCCATGTTTTTCTGGGTCTGCCTACTCCGTGGCTACCGTCTATCTTTATTGCCCTGCACTTTGTTATACAGCTGTCGTCTTTCATGCGCATCACGTGACCGTACCAACGTAGCCTTC
>OZ024740.1:65000-67500 GCA_964016885.1 Eledone cirrhosa
ATGGATGAGCTGAGAATAAATTTGAGCAGCTCTGAATCAATAGATGAAATATGAATCTGCGAGCTACCAAGCACCCACGTGAAGCGCCAACCCAGAGACCCTCCCCGACGAGTGTCGACAAATGCCCAAAACTCCGAGTTGGTACCATCAATGTAGGCTCAATGAAAGGAAGAGCAGGAGAAATCGTAGAAATGCTAGAGCGAAAGGAAGTTGATGTATGCTGTGTGCAAGAGACTAGATGGAGAGGAGGGTCTGCTAGAGTCCTCGTAGGAAAAAGTCGGTGCTACAAATTTTTCTGGGTGGGAAATGACGATGGGATGGGTGGTGTAGGTATACTACTAGCTGACAAGTGGGTAGATAAAGTAATCTCAGTGTACAGGGTAAATGCAAGAATCATTAAACTCAGACTAGTCCTGAATAAAACAATTACCACAATAATATCAGCTTATGCACCCCAGTCGGGGCTGCCAGACGAACTTAAGGATAGGTTTTACGAGTCCCTAATAAACACTACTGCTCTAACAGACGACAAGTACTTCCTAATCATCGCAGGAGATTTTAACGGACACATAGGTAAACACTGCGACGGCTTCAATAGAGTACATGGAGGCCATGGGGTTGGCACAAGGAATGAGGAAGGATTCAGACGAACCCGGAAACAGAGGCCAACCTGGAGAAGAAAGATCTGGAAGCTGAAAGTCCCCTCAACCAGTAACAGATTTAGACTTCTAGAATTCTGCGACGCCAATGACATGTCGATATGTAACACAAACTTTAAAAAACCCGACAACCACCTGATCACCTATAGATCAGGGGAGCACTCTAGTCAGTTAGATTTTATCCTCATCAGAGGACGTGACAGATGGACGGTCGTAAACACAAAAGCCTTCCCTAGTGAGGAATGTACATCCCAACATAGCTTAGTTGTCAGCGACCTCACGGTCAGAACTAGACGAACCCGGAAACAGAGGCCGACCTGGAGAAGAAAGATCTGGAAGCTGAAAGTCCCCTCAACCAGTAACAGATTTAAAGATATTTTACTCAACGCCTACGACAGTAAAGAAGAACAGATAGAGACATTTAACGTAGAAGAGAACTGGGAGTTCCTAAAAAATAACTTACTAGAGGCGACGGATGAGGTTTGTGGCTGGAGTAAGACCTCAAGCAGGAGGAGAGTGACTTGGTGGTGGAACAATAAGGTAGATGAAGCAGTCAAGGCCAAGAGACAGGCATGGAAAGAATGGAAGAACAGGGGGAGCAGGGTACATTACATAGAGACCAAGAGGGAAGCTAGGCGACAAGTATACTTAGCTAGGAGGCAAGCAGAGGATAGAAAATTCAAGCATGTTTTACAACGTGAGGACCAGAAACAGGAGGTATTCAAGATTGCGAGGCAGTGTGTCAGAGATAGTTGTGATGTCATTGGAGAGAAGTGTATCCGGAATGATAAAGGTGAGCTTGCCCTCACAAGTGCTGAGAAGAAAGATGCATGGAAGAGTCATTATGATAGATTACTAAATGAGGAGAATGCATGGGAAGAAGAGACCCTACCCCATGTAGACCCTATAGAGGGACCAGCAGTACAAGTCAGCGGCAGCGTAGTAAGTAAGGCAATCAGAGATATGAAGATAGGGAAGGCAACCGGTCCATCGGGTATAGCTGCCGAGATGCTGAAGGCATCTGGGTCTGTAGGTCACACTATAACCACACGTATCGTTAACCAGGTAATACTAGAAGGGGCCATACCAAAAGATTGGTGCAGTAGCATCATTGTTAACTGCTACAAAGGTAAAGGCGATGCACTAGATAGAGGAAACTATAGAGGTATAAAGTTGATGGACCAGGTCATGAAAGTAACAGAAAGTGTTATGGCACAGCTTATTAGGGACCGGGTGAAAATAGACGAGATGCAATTTGGGTTTGTACCAGGAAGAGGCACCACTGATGCCCTCTTCCTTGTGAGGCAATTACAGGAAAAGTACCTAGCTAAAAGTAAGCCACTCTACTTGGCATTTGTCGACCTTGAGAAAGCCTTTGACAGAGTTCCACGTGCTGTAATCTGGTGGGCTCTTAGAAAACTAGGAGTAGATGAATGGCTTGTGAAAGCGGTACAAGCCATGTATAGGGGAGCAGTCAGCAAAGTTAGGATTAGCAATGAGTATAGCGAGGAATTTAGCGTACAGGTTGGGGTCCACCAGGGCTCTGTTCTTAGCCCTCTCCTGTTCATCATAGTCCTGCAGGCAATAACGGAGGAGTTTAAGACCGGATGCCCATGGGAACTCCTGTATGCTGATGACTTCGCACTCATAGCTGAATCTATGGTAGAACTAGAGAATATATTCCAAACCTGGAAGCAGGGACTAGAAAGAAAGGGTCTCAAAGTCAGCATGACAAAGACTAAGGTCCTTGTAAGTAGACGAGAAAACAGAACCCAGATCCCCTCAGGGAAATGGCCTTGCTCAGTATGTAGGAAAGGTGTAGGTAGGAACTCCATTCTCTG
>OZ024740.1:82500-85000 GCA_964016885.1 Eledone cirrhosa
TCCCCTGATCTATAGGTGATCAGGTGGTTGTCGGGTTTTTTAAAGTTTGTGTTACATATCGACATGTCATTGGCGTCGCAGAATTCTAGAAGTCTGAATCCTTCCTCATTCCTTGTGCCAACTCCATGGCCTCCATGTACTCTATTGAAGCCGTCGCAGTGTTTACCTACGTGTCCGTTAAAATCTCCTGCAATGATTAGGAAGTCCTTGTCGTCTGTTAGAGCAGTAGTGTGTATTAGGGACTCGTAAAACCTATCCTTAAGTTCGTCTGGCAGCCCCGATTGGGGTGCGTAAGCTGATATTATTGTGGTAATTGTCTTATTCAGGACTAGTCTGAGTTTAATGATTCTTGCATTTACCCTGTACACTGAGATTACTTTATCTACCCACTTGTCAGCTAATAGTATACCTACACCACCCATCCCATCGTCATTTCCCACCCAGAAAAATTTGTAGCACTGGCTTTTTCCTACAAGGACTCTAGCAGACCCTCCTCTCCATCTAGTCTCTTGCACACAGCATACATCAACTTCCTTTCGCTCTAGCATTTCTACGATTTCTCCTGCTCTTCCTTTCATTGAGCCTACATTGATGGTACCAACTCGGAGTTTTGGGCATTTGTCGACACTCGTAGGGGAGGGTCTCTGGGTTGGCGCTTCACGTGGGTGCTTGGTAGCTCGCAGATTCATATTTCATCTATTGATTCAGAGTTGCTCGTGTATTCCCAGCTCATCCATCCCTAACGGTGGGAAAATTGAGGGCTAGAAGGACAGTGGTGGTGGGGTAATGGCAGGGTGTGTTGGGATGCGCCAGAGGAGGAGAGAGTTAGTTAGGCAGGTAGTAGCAGCAGCAGCAGTGGAAATGGCATGCTAGGTTTGATTGGTCGAATAGACTATGGTGGTGTGTGGGGGTGGGGGGGAGGGAAATTGTGAGGTAGGAACTGAGGGTCGCATGGTAAATATCCAAGTTAATACTACATCAGTAAAATTAACAATAATAACGTCATGAAAAAAGCTACTAAGAGAAACCCTCGAAAATTTATCGCTAATACAGCAGGGAAAATTTAACGCTAATACAGCAGGGAACATCATAATATTAACGACATGAAAAAGCTACTAAGAGAAACCCTCGAAAATTTATCGCTAATACAGCAGGGAAAATTTAACGCTAATACAGCAGGGAACATCATAATATTAACGACAATATGTAGGCTAAAATACCTTCGTGGATGGCTGGCTGGGAAAATTTGAATCAGCTCTAGTGGTACATTTTAGCAGAGAAGAATGGCAAAGTGTCTTATCTCTTCAATATTTTCAGATTGAATGAATTAGGTTAAAGACAGGGTAGTAAGCCTTAAAGAAGTGCATAGAGGGGGGGGGGGGTTAGGAACTGAGGGTCGCATGGTAAATAACTGAGAGAGATACAATAGGATTAGAATACCGCATGGTAAATATCCAAGTTAATAAGTTAATACTACATCAGTAAAATTAACAATAATAACGTCATGAAAAAAGCTACTAAGAGAAACCCTCGAAAATTTATCGCTAATATATATATATATATGTATATATATATATATATATATGTATATATATATATATATATGTATATATGTATATATATATATGTATATATGTATATATGTATATATATATATCTGCTGTTGGCGACAGACGAAGTCTGTGGCTGGAGCAGGCCTGTAGGCAGGAGGAGAGTAACATGGTGGTGGAACAGTAAGGTGGAGGGGTCAATTAAGGCCAAAAAGCAGGCTTGGAAAGTATGGCGGGATGGGGGAAGTAGAGAAGACTATCAAGTGGCCAGGAGGGAAGCTAGGAGACAAGTGTACTTAGCAAGAAGGGAAGCTGAGGAAAGAAAGTTCAAGCATGTTCTACAACGCGATGACCAAAAACGTGAGGTGTTCAGGATTGCTAGGCAATGCGTCAAGGAAAACCGTGATATTGTCGGGGAGAAGTGTGTCCTTAATGATGATGGTGTACTTGCCATCACCGACGCTGATAAGAAGGTAGCTTGGAAGTGTCACTATGAAAGGCTACTAAATGAGGAGAATAAATGGGAGAAAGACAGTCTCCCCCATATCGACCCAATAGAGGGACCAGCAGTGTTAGTCGAGGGGAGTATAATAAGTAAGGCAATCAAGGATATGAAGACGGGTAAGGCGGCTGGGCCTTCGGAAATAGTTGCTGAGATGCTGAAGGCATCTGGCACGGTGGGACACACCATGGTCACCCGCATAGTTAACCAAGTCGTACAGAATGGGGTTGTTCCGAAGGACTGGCATAGCAGCATCATCGTTAACTGTTATAAGGGTAAAGGAGACGCCCTAGATAGGAGTAACTATAGAGGCATTAAATTAATCGACCAGGTCATGAAGGTCACGGAAAAAGTAATAGCGCAGCTAATCAGAGAGAGAATTGACCTAGATGAAATGCAGTTCGGGTTTGTGTCAGGCAAAAGTACCACAGACGCTCTTTTCATAGTA
>OZ024740.1:90000-217500 GCA_964016885.1 Eledone cirrhosa
CAAATATCATTATTTCTGAAGACAGCATATATATGTGTAGGTATGTATATTCCCTCTGATAGTTTGTAAAAATTTTACATAGATCTATATGATATACATACCAACACACACACATATATATATCCTAGAAACGATCGTAAAATGATGAATTTTTTAATATAAGGAACTGTTTCTTTGTTTTTATTCATTATTTTTATTAATTTAGCTTGACTCTGTTTTCCTGTGTTTTTCATGGAAAAAAATGTTTGAATATGTTTTGTTTATACCATTACTTATTTGCATAGCGAACGTTTCCACGAACCAAAGTATCGTCTTCCTGTCTTCCTCCGGTTGCAACGTTTTTTGAAATATCCACTTCTGCGTATACAGATTGACTTTGTTAGTTTCAGAAGATCCCGTTAAGGGTGAAAGCAGCGATTCTTTGCTTAAACTTTAATCTGTTATTTTAATAAATATATATATATATATATATCACACTTACACCTCTCCAAGACAATGTCACTGGACCGAGATCTTTGGCCCTACACAGTAATACAGAAGACCCGCCTTGCCTAAGTACAAAGCGAAACCTACAATCAGTAGGCACCTCTTAACCAAAAATACACCCCATCCTCTACCCCCACCTCCATCTACACCACCCCTTTCTCTGTAAAGTTATGTTGGTACCACATCATCCAGTCCTAAATAAATGAGGTTGTGTAGGTGTCACAACAAAAAAAAAAAACATACTGTCCACGCTGTAATGTGGCCTTGTAGCTAACATGGTAAAAACCTCCCAGTCCACACTGTAAACGTGGTTGGTGTTAGGAAGGGCATCCAGCCATAGAAAACCTGCCAGACAGTCCTATATGAGCAAGACAACCAATCTCTCCTCAAGTGGGACAATTCCCGTCCAAACCCATGCAAGCGTGGAAGATAGACGTTAAACGATGATGATGATGATGATATCATCATCATCATCATCATCAACGTTTAACGTCTGTGTTCCACGCTTGCATGGGTTTGGACGGGGGTTTTCCCACTTGAGGCAAGAGTGATTGTCTTGCTCGCATAGGACTGTCTGGCTGGTTTTCTACAGTTGGATGCCCTTCCTAACACCAACCACATTTACAGTGTGGGTCTGGGAGGTTTTTACTGTGTTGCCTACACGGCCACATTACAGCGTGGACTGTGTGTTTTTTTGTCGTGACACCTACACGATCTCATTTGTTTCAGCCTGGATGGTGTGGCACCAACATAACTTTACATAGAAGGGGGCGGTGTGGATGGGGTGGGGGTGGTGGGACGGGGGTGTATTTTGTTAGAGATGCCTACTGACTGTAGTAGGTTTTACTTTGTATTTAGGTAAGGCGGGTCTTCTCTATTACTGAGTACCGCCAAAGGTCTCGGTCCAGTGACATTGTCTTGGAGAGGTGTAAGTGTGTGAGGTCGGAGTTTGTCAGCTCGTCCCAGGTTTTTCTGGGTCTGCCTATTCCGTGGCTACCGTCTATCTTTATTGCCCTGCACTTTGTTATACAGCTATCGTCCTTCATGCGCATCACGTGACCATACCAACGTAGCCTTCTCTCTAGTAAACAACATCTGATCCCTCTTATTTCTAATTTTTTCCTTAGTTCGTTTATGCTTTGTCGTTCACGTATATTACTATTACACATCCAGCGGAGCATGCAAGCTTCGTTTCTCTCTAGTCTGCGTATATCCTCTGCACACAATGCCCAGGTCTCACTGCCATGCAACATTGCTGTTCGTATGCAGGCATCGTACAGCCTGCCTTTCATTTTTAGGGAGAACCCTTTAGCGGCTAATAGTGGTATAAGCTCTCTGAACTTTTTCCACCCAGTTCTGACTCTAGCTACTGTACTTTCAGAGCACCCTCCCCCACTGCTGATTTTGTCACCCAGGTAACGGAAACTGTCCACTATTTCTATAGAACCCTCTGCGCAGTTGAAAGAGCTAGTATTTTGTGGGCACTTGCTGCTACTTATTGCCCCAGAACACCGGCCACATGTAAAATCTATGTTCTTAGTTAGCTTACCTGTGATCCCACTACATCTTTTATGCACCCAAACTTTGCATTTGGGACACAAAATGGAATTTCTACCTACGCCTTTCCTACACACTGAGCATGGCCACTTCCCGGAGGGGACCGCCGCCTTATTTTCTTTCTTACAAACTAGAACTTTAGTCTTAGCCAGGTTAATTTTAAGGCCTTTTGATTCTAGGCCGTGCTTCCATGTTTGGAATTTCTTCTCTAGCTCGGCCATGGATTCAGCTATGAGCGTTAGATCATCTGCGTATAGGAGTTCCCATGGGCAGCCGGTCTTGAACTCCACTGTTATAGCCTGGAGGGCAATAATAAATAGTAGGGGGCTAAGAACAGAGCCATGATGAACCCCAACTTTTACACTAAACTCTTCACTATATTCGTTGTTAATTCTAACCTTGCTGACTGTTTCTTTATACATGGCTTGTATAGCTCTCACAAGCCATTCATCAACACCTAGTTTTCTAAGAGCCCACCAGATAATGGAACGGGGGACTCTGTCGAAGGCCTTCTCCAAGTCGACGAAAGCTAAGGGGTTTACTTTTAGCTAGGTACTTCTCCTGTAGTTGTCGTACAATGAAAAGAGCGTCTGTGGTACTTTTTCCTGACACAAACCCGAACTACATTTCATCTAGATCAATTCGCTCTCTGATTAGTTGCGCTATTACTTTTTCCGTGACCTTCATGACCTGGTCGATTAATTTAATGCCTCTATAGTTACTCCTATCTAGGGCATCTCCTTTTCCCTTATAACAGTTAACGATAATGCTGCTACGCCAGTCCTTCGGAACAACCCCATTCTGTACGACTTGGTTGACTATCCGGGTGACCATGGTGTGTCCCACCATACCAGATGCCTTCAGCATCTCGGCAACTATTTCCGAAGGCCCAGCCACCTTGCCTGTCTTCATATCTTTGATTGCCTTACTTATTATACTACCTTCGACTAACACTGCTGGTCCCTCTATTGGGTCGATGTGGGGGAGACTGTCTTTCTCCCATTTATTCTCCTCATTTCGTAGCCTTTCATAGTGACACTTCCAAGCTACCTTCTTATCGGCGTCGGTGATGGCAAGTATGCCGTCATCGTTAAGTACACACTTCTCCCCGACAATATCACTGTTTTCCTTGACACATTGCCTAGCAATCCTGAACACCTCACGTTTTTGGTCCTCACGTTGTAGAACATGCTTGAACTTTCTTTCCTCTGCTTCCCTTCTTGCAAAGTACACTTGTCTCCTAGCTTCCCTCCTGGCCACTTGATAGTCTTCTCTGCTTCCCCCATCCCGCCATACTTTCCAAGCCTGCTTTTTGGCCTTAATTGACCCCTCCACCTTACTGTTCCACCACCATGTTACTCTCCTCCTGCCTACAGGCCTGCTCCAGCCACAGACTTCGTCTGCCGCCGTCAGCAGGTTTGCTTTCAGGAATTCCCACTGTTCCTCTACTTTGTACGTCTCTAATTGCTCTTCCTCACTGTCGAAAGCATCAAGTAATATGCTTTGGAATTTATTTTTGGCTGTGGGGTCCTTTAGCTTCCATATTTTTCTCCTGAGGATAGTCCTCTTCTGTTGTCTAGTCCGTCTCGTCCTGACTATTAGGTCGCTAATTATCAGTCTATGTTGGGAAGTGCATTCTTTATGGGGGAGGGATTTAGTGTTTACGACAGTCACTTTGTCACGTCTTCTGGTAAGGATATAATCTACCTGGCTAGTATGTTCCCCTGATCTGTAGGTGATCAAGTGATTGTCTCGTTTTTTGAAGTTAGTGTTGCAGATAGTTAGGTTATTTGCGTCGCAGAATTCCAGGATTCTGGAGCCTTCCTCATTTCTAGTACCAAACCCATAGCCTCCATGGATTTCGTCGTAGCCGTTACAATGTTGTCCAATGTGACCGTTTAGGTCGCCTGCAATAATTATATAGTCACTGTCGGTTATTTGGGAGGTAGTGAGCATCAGTGTCTCATAGAATCTGTCTTTTATAGTGCTGGACAGTCCGGATTGGGGTGCGTACGCGGATATTACTGTCACTGTAGTTCTATTGAGGGCAAGTCTTATTTTAATTATTCTGTCGTTCACTCTATTTACGTCTATTATCTTATCTGCCCACTTTTCTGCTACCATGATTCCTACTCCACCCAGCCCATTGTCGTTTCCCACCCAGAAAAGCTTATAGCATCGTTTTCTACCCACAATGTATCTAGCAGATCCACCCCTCCACCTGGTCTCTTGAATACAACAAACATCGACCTCCTTACGTTCAAGCATTTCTACAACCTCGTTAGAGCGACCCTTTAAGGTGCCTACATTCAAGGTACCAAATCTGAAGTTTTGGATTGCGTTTGGGGGGTTGGAAAGGTGGGGAGCGGGGGGAGATGGGGTTATGTTAGCCATCCGCGGCCGAAACAAAGAGGCATGCTCGCATTCTCGTCCACGAGGTGTGATTGTCTTTAACTTTGGCATTGTCGCTAAGCGTCCAGATTTTTCTCTCTTCAACTCTCCGGAACTCCGTAGTCCTTCCATCCTACATATCGAAGGCGACCAGGTAAGCGATAGTATAGGCCTCTGGCTTATGATTGGTCCACGTAATAATAATGGTGGTGTGTGGGGGCGGGCGGGAGGGGTGTTGAGTTGTTAGCGAGAAGGATAGGTTTAAGTGAGAACCCCGTATTAACGAACAAAAATACAAGATTTGTTTAGTAAAATACGCCAAAAACTTCCGTATTTTTACAAGCATGACAGAAATACAAGAGATTTGTTTTGGAAAATACATGGGGAATGGAAAGAGGATAGAAAAAATGCTATATGTAAAAGGTAAACGGATATAACAAAACAAACGATTCAATATATGGAAGGAATATATTAGTTTTAACGCTTGTAATATCAGGAAGAGGATCTTAAAGTTTCAGACGAAAAAATTAATGTTTTTGAAGAAAGAATAAGAAATTAGAAAGATTGAGGAGATAGGCAGAACTGCCAAAAAAATAAGCTAAAAAATTTGGCTTAGGTACACCATATCTCTCTGTCATAAGAAGCAACTAGAAGGCTTACTGTCAGAAAGGAACTATAAAACATTGACTCAAAATGTCCCCTCTAATCCAGCCCAATATGGAAAAGTTGACTTAAAAACTATGATGTTGATATATAAACATTAATTTCTGATACACTATTGGCTGTGGATTGGCAGTATCGGTAGAGGGTCGGACGCCATGCTTTGACGCATAGAGTTACGGCCCTTGCCATTATGAGTTCAAATCCTGCCGAGGTTAACTTTGTCTTTCATCCTTATAGGGTCGATAAAATAAAGTACCAGTAATACATTGGTTAATTGCTGGCCTTGTGCCAAAAGTAGAAACAATTAATTTCTGATACACTATAAATATTAAATTTGTTTCATCTCTTAACAGCTAGAGAGTGTGAGATTGTTTCTGGTTCTGTTGACAAAACAGTCATTGTATGGACTCTTGGAGACAATAATCAGGTAACTGTCATCTCTTTTTTTTTCTACATTTCTCTCTAAAATCTTTAATACTTAAATCATTCTCCTAACTGAAAAATCTCTCTGCTAATCATCCATTCTTCTAATCTCTTACCTTCTTTTTAAGACTCCTCAGGGTATGCGCTATAATTCCCACAGTAACACCTGGGAATCCTGTAGGACAGTGGTTCCCAAAGTTGGTTCCGCAAACGAGTGTCTGGGATTCTGTGAAAAAAGGTAGAGGAGTATATTTATATTACTACCATATAACAGTATTAGACTTTGGGGTTGCCCCAAAAGTTTCCAAACCAAAAAGGGTCCTGCATTTGAAAAGGTTTGGGAAACCCTGCTCTAGGACATGCTCTGAATAGAAAACACCTGAGTGAATTTCACCATAACAATTAACTATAGTTCATGTCGAGCTTTAATATGTTCTAATTAGATTCAACAGCTATACAGGCAGCCAAGATATTTGCCATTATTTTTCTAAAAATGTTGATGAGAACAAAAGCATGATCAATGCAAATTAGAGTAGTTTTCAGCAAAGCTGAGACTGCACAGACCAAATCTTCACCTCTTTTGTGGAGTTTGCAAAAGTCTTTTATTCTGTCAATTTTGAGCCCTCATCATCAACTGACACCCTTCTTACTGTTAAATATACTCTTATCCTTGAAAACATTAAATTTTTAATCCTGACCACAATTACATTCCAGCTCCAGTGCTGCCAAGTTTTAACTGGACATGATGGCGCTGTTACAGCTTTGGACAATATAGAAATTAAAGATTTGGATATTGAACTAAAATCAGAAGCAACAGAATCTTCTACATATCATTCACTCATTGTAACCTCTTCTGTAGATTCCACAGTTAAAGTATGGCACCGCAATAATTCTGAAGGTAAGCACTTCTACTGTTTAACATCAATCTTCCCTGCTAGCAATTGCAAGGTTTAGATGGGTATTCACAGATCCAGTCAGTTCTCAAGTGAAGCTAAAGACCTCACTGATGGGCCGGGGATGCCTACTGCTCACTTACATATGTTTCTGTGTTCTACAGCAGTCCCCAACCTTTTTGCACCATGGACTAGTGTCATGCAAGACAATTTCTCCACAGACCTGGATGGGGTGGTATTGGTCATTATTATCGTTGTTTAACATCCATTTTCCATGCTTGCATGGGTTAGACGGGTCATCCACACCAAGAGACAAGTCTGGCCAGAATTGGCCGTGCCATACCTTGCTCAGAGGAGACGAGATTGGCCGAGATCTTTATAGCTGGATGCCCTTCCTAACACCATATTTACAGTGTAAATAACGAAATACAATAAACAATAAAAGTACATATATAATTTTATTAATTTCTCATTCTTTCTATGTGGCCCTGTACTTAATGGTGCACTGCCTGGTGGTTGGAGACTGTTGCTCTACTCATTACATTTTATCATGGCACCAACACTAGGGACTTTGTCATGTCTTTCACACCACTGAAGAGTCCTTGTTATATTATTGTGGGTCACACATGTCCAGCTTTTGCTCACCTTCTCTGAAGTTCTATATCGGATGCTTTCATGGTAAGAGTATTGGCCTATCATGTCATTATTTTTTCAGGTGACGGAATGGAAGTTGAACTCAGAACAGAAACTGCAATACATCTCATTGTTTGCTCTAACAATTTCATCAATCCACGTCCTTTGGACTGCTACTTTATTTTTTACCCCTAATTTTTGTTCAAAGTCCCAACTGCAGTTTCGTCGATTCGTGTGCAGCTGAAGTACAGTTAAGAGCACTCAAAATTTTGAACACAGTGAGGGCAGAAGGCCAGAACAAACATTTGTTCTGGTTCTCTGTGTTCAAATCCCAGTACGGTCAACTTTGTCTGCAAGACAGCAAATTAGTAGAATTGCTAGATTAACTGCCTTACAGTATTTATCAATGAATCTATGTAGTAACTAGTTGCTTGTGAGAGGAACACAGATGTCCTGAGGGTGTAGACAAAGAACCAGGAGAGATTATTGGTCATTGTCATTGACACTGTCATTCTTGATTGTCTAAGACCCAGTCTACCGAGCTGCATGACCTAGTCTTCCTAGCTGTAACTAGGTACCACAGAATGTCAACTGACTGAGCCAACTGATGAAACCCATATTAGCAGGAACAGCAGAAGTAATATAATGATGGTGGTGTGTGTATGTAAATTTATTTCAAACCCAAATTTCACACTAAAAGTTTTCTCCTTCAAAGTAATCCCCTGGAGTCTAATGCACTTTTCCATCCTTTTCTGCCACGCTTGCATGCACTCCTGGAAGGATTCTTCCGGGATCCTCCGCAGTTCCGTCGTCACAGCCTTTTTGATGTCGTCCACGTCCTCAAAACAGGTTCCCTCCGGGTCGTACTCGAAGATCCATGACTCATCACCGGTGATGACTGTCCCTAGCAAGTCTGGTTCAGTTTCAAGATGCTCAGGGATGTCTTGGCACACTTGCATGCGTCGACCCTTCTGGTCATCGTTCAGCAGTTTTGGCACCATCTTCGCGCAGACTTTCCGCATGTCCAAATCTTCAGTGAGAATCTTCCAGACGCTGTCCCAATTCATGCCCAGTTCATTTGCCATCAGTCGAACAGGTGGCCGCCGCTCGCTACGCACCATCTGCCTGACACGCTCAACGTTGACCTCAGTCCTGGTTGTTGAGGGCCTTCCGCTCCTGGGGGTCATCTTGCACCACTCAAAAACACGTGACCGTGACATCGTCTCATCTCCATACACTTGCTGCAGCAATCCAAGTGCTTCTCACGGAGTTTTTCCCAACCGTAGCAGAAACTTCAAGTTTGTCCGTTGCTCTGTGCTCATTGCTTGACGACCTGAAACAGAGGACATGTGTATAAAATTATGAAGAAAAAAGTTTGATTGCTGCAGAGAGCTAAGATTACAGTTACATACTCTAGGGGGATTACTTTGAAGGAGAAAATTCTTAGTGTGAAGTTTGGGTTTGAAATAAATCTTTTGTGACATCAGTCCTGGAACTTTTCTGACACACCTCGTATGTGTCTATGTATGTCAATATATCTATGTGGGTATGTGTGTGTCTATATATATATGTGCCTGTGTATTGTACAATATATATTTGAATGTGTTGTACACATATATATATATGTGTTGTACACATATATGTATACATTTCCCTTTAATTTCTTCCTCAGAATTTCAAGACATTCAAACAATATCATTTGGAACTGGGTTTGTCCTTGACCTTGCTCTAGTTTCACCTGTAACTTCTTCAGGTAAGTGATTCTTATCTCTTCTTACTGTACTTGTCTTTAATAACCCAAGTAGTTACAATTTGGGGTTCATGATTGTAAGGTCATTGGTTTGATTCCCAGATCAAGTGGCAGTTTTTGACCTAGTAACTGGAGCTGACATCCTATCTAGGTGGGGAAGTCTTGGTAGATTTGTCTTTCATTCATGACACACCTGGCAATGAGAGCTGGCATCTTATCTAAGATGTTAGTGTAGTAACAACACTGTCCTGGTTAGTGTAGTAACAAAACTCTCCTGGTTAGTGTAGTAACAATACTGTCCTGGTTAGTGTAGTAACAACACTGTCCTGGTTAGTGTAGTAACAATACTGTCCTGGTTAGTGTAGTAACAACACAGTCCTGGTTAGTGTAGTAACAACACTGTCCTGGTTAGTGTAGTAACAATAGTGTCCTGGTTAGTGTAGTAACAACACTGTCCTGGTTAGTGTAGTAACAATACTGTCCTGGTTAGTGTAGTAACAATACTGTCCTGGTTAGTGTAGTAACAACACTGTCCTGGTTAGTGTAGTAAAAATATTGCCCTGGTTAGTGTAGTAACAACACTGTCCTGGTTAGTGTAGTAACAACACTGTCCTGGTTAGTGTAGTAACAACACTGTCCTGGTTAGTGTAGTACCAATACTGTCCTGGTTAGTGTAGTAACAACACAGTCCTGGTTAGTGTAGTAACAACACTGTCCTGGTTAGTGTAGTAACAACACTCCTGGTTAGTGTAGTAACAACACTGTCCTGGTTAGTGTAGTAACAATACTTTCCTGGTTAGTGTAGTAACAACACAGTCCTGGTTAGTGTAGTAACAATACTGTCCTGGTTAGTGTAGTAACAATAGTGTCCTGGTTAGTGTAGTAACAGCACTGTCCTGGTTAGTGTAGTAACAATACTGTCTTGGTTAGTGTAGTAACAATATTGCCCTGGTTAGTGTAGTAACAATACTGTCCTGGTTAGTGTAGTAACAACACAGTCCTGGTTAGTGTAGTAACAACACTGTCCTGGTTAGTGTAGTAACAACACTGTTCTGGTTAGTGTAGTAACAACACTGTCCTGGTTAGTGTAGTAACAACACTGTCCTGGTTAGTGTAGTAACAACACTGTCCTGGTTAGTGTAGTAACAACACTGTCCTGGTTAGTGTAGTAACAACACAGTCCTGGTTAGTGTAGTAACAACACTGTCCTGGTTAGTGTAGTAACAACACTGTCCTGGTTAGTGTAGTAACACTGTCCTGGTTAGTGTAGTAACAACACAGTCCTGGTTAGTGTAGTAACAACACTGTCCTGGTTAGTGTAGTAACAATACTGTCCTGGTTAGTGTAGTAACAACACAGTCCTGGTTAGTGTAGTAACAACACTGTCCTGGTTAGTGTAGTAACAATACTGTCCTGGTTAGTGTAGTAACAACACTGTCCTGGTTAGTGTAGTATCAACACTGTCCTGGTTAGTGTAGTAACAACACTGTCCTGGTTAGTGTAGTAACAACACTGTCCTGGTTAGTGTAGTAACAACACTGTCCTGATTAGTGTAGTAACAACACTGTCCTGGTTAGTGTAGTAACAATACTGTCCTGGTTAGTGTAGTAACAACACTGTCCTGGTTAGTGTAGTAACAACACTGTCCTGGTTAGTGTAGTAACAACACTGTCCTGGTTAGTGTAGTATCAACACTGTCCTGGTTAGTGTAGTAACAATACTGTCCTGGTTAGATAGTAACAATACAGTCCTGGTTAGTATAGTAACAATACTGTCCTGGTTAGTGTAGTAACAACACAGTCCTGGTTAGTGTAGTAACAATACTGTCCTGGTTAGTGTAGTAACAATATTGCCCTGGTTAATGTAGTAACAATACTGTCCTGGTTAGTGTAGTAACAACACAGTCCTGGTTAGTGTAGTAACAATACTGTCCTGGTTAGTGTAGTAACAACACTGTCCTGGTTAGTGTAGTAACAATACTGTCCTGGTTAGTGTAGTAACAACACAGTCCTGGTTAGTGTAGTAACAACACTGTCTTGGTTAGTGTAGTAACAATAGTGTCCTGGTTAGTGTAGTAACAACACTGTCCTGGTTAGTGTAGTTACAATACTGTCCTGGTTAGTGTAGTAACAATACTGTCCTGGTTAGTGTAGTAACAACACTGTCCTGGTTAGTGTAGTAACAATATTGCCCTGGTTAGTGTAGTAACAACACTGTCCTGGTTAGTGTAGTAACAACACTGTCCTGGCTAGTGTAGTACCAATACTGTCCTGGTTAGTGTAGTAACAACACAGTCCTGGTTAGTGTAGTAACAACACTCCTGGTTAGTGTAGTAACAACACTCTCCTGGTTAGTGTAGTAACAATACTCTCCTGGTTAGTGTAGTAACAACACAGTCCTGGTTAGTGTAGTAACAATACTGTCCTGGTTAGTGTAGTAACAATACTGTCTTGGTTAGTGTAGTAACAATATTGCCCTGGTTAGTGTAGTAACAATACTGTCCTGGTTAGTGTAGTAACAACACAGTCCTGGTTAGTGTAGTAACAACACTGTCCTGGTTAGTGTAGTAACAACACTGTCCTGGTTAGTGTAGTAACAATACTGTCCTGGTTAGTGTAGTAACAATACTGTCCTGGTTAGTGTAGTAACAACACAGTCCTGGTTAGTGTAGTAACAACACTGTCCTGGTTAGTGTAGTAACAACATTGTTCTGGTTAGTGTAGTAACAACACTGTCCTGGTTAGTGTAGTATCAACACTGTCCTGGTTAGTGTAGTAACAACACTGTCCTGGTTAGTGTAGTAACAATACTGTCCTGGTTAGTGTAGAAACAATACTGTCCTGGTTAGTGTAGTAACAATACTGTCCTGGTTAGTGTAGTAACAACACTGTCCTGGTTAGTGTAGTAACAACACTGTCCTGGTTAGTGTAGTAACAACACTGTCCTGGTTAGTGTAGTAACAATACTGTCCTGGTTAGTGTAGTAACAATATTGCCCTGGTTAGTGTAGTAACAATACTGTCCTGGTTAGTGTAGTAACAACACTGTCCTGTTTAGTGTAGTAACAACACTGTCCTGGTTAGTGTAGTAACAACACAGTCCTGGTTAGTGTAGTAACAACACTGTCCTGGTTAGTGTAGTAACAATACTGTCCTGGTTAGTGTAGTATCAACACTGTCCTGGTTAGTGTAGTAACAACACTGTCCTGTTTAGTGTAGTAACAACACTGTCCTGGTTAGTGTAGTAACAACACAGTCCTGGTTAGTGTAGTAACAACACTGTCCTGGTTAGTGTAGTAACAATACTGTCCTGGTTAGTGTAGTAAGAATACAGTCCTGGTTAGTATAGTAACAATACTGTCCTGGTTAGTGTAGTAACAATACTGTCCTGGTTAGTGTAGTAACAACACTGTCCTGGTTAGAGTAGTAACAACACAGTCTTGCTTAGTGTAGTAACAACACTGTCCTGGTTAGTGTAGTAACAACACTGTCCTGGTTAGTGTAGTAACAATACTGTCCTGGTTAGTGTAGTAACAACAGTGTCCTGGTTAGTGTAGTAACAATACTGTCCTGGTTAGTGTAGTAACAACACTGTCCTGGTTAGTGTAGTAACAATACTGTCCTGGTTAGTGTAGTAACAACACAGTCCTGGTTAGTGTAGTAACAATACTGTCCTGGTTAGTGTAGTAACAATACTGTCCTGGTTAGTGTAGTAACAATACTGTCCTAGTTAGTGTAGTAACAATACTGTCCTGGTTAGTGTAGTAACAATACTGTCCTGGTTAGTGTAGTAACAACACTGTCCTGGTTAGTGTAGTAACAATGCTGTCTTGGTTAGTGTAGTAATATTGTGCTGGTTAGTGTAGTAACAATACTGTCCTGGTTAGTGTAGTAACAACACAGTCATGGTTAGTGTAGTAACAACACAGTCCTGGTTAGTGTAGTAACAACACTGTCCTGGTTTGTGTAGTAACGACACTTCCTGGTTAGTGTAGTAACAATACTGTCCTGGTTAGTGTAGTAACAACACTGTCCTGGTTAGTGTAGTATCAACACTGTCCTGGTTAGTGTAGTAACAACACTGTCCTGGTTAGTGTAGTAACAACACTGTTCTGGTTAGTGTAGTAACAATACTGTCCTGGTTAGTGTAGTAACAACACTGTCCTGGTTAGTGTAGTATCAACACTGTCCTGGTTAGTGTAGTATCAACACTGTCCTGGTTAGTGTAGTAACAATACTGTCCTGGTTAGTGTAGTAACAATACTGTCCTGGTTAGTGTAGTAACAACACTCCTGGTTAGTGTAGTATCAACACTGTCCTGGTTAGTGTAGTAACAATACTGTCCTGGTTAGTGTAGTAACAATACTGTCCTGGTTAGTGTAGTAACAATACTGTCCTGGTTAGTGTAGTAACAATACTGTCCTGGTTAGTGTAGTAACAACACTGTCCTGGTTAGTGTAGTAACAACACAGTCCTGGTTAGTGTAGTAACAATACTGTCCTGGTTAGTGTAGTAACAACACAGTCATGGTTAGTGTAGTAACAATACTGTCCTGGTTAGTGTAGTAACAACACTGTCCTGGTTAGTCTAGTAACAACACAGTCCTGGTTAGTGTAGTAACAACACTGTCCTGGTTAGTGTAGTAACAATACAGTCCTGGTTAGTATAGTAACAATACTGTCCTGGTTAGTGTAGTAACAACACAGTCCTGGTTAGTGTAGTAACAATACTGTCCTGGTTAGTGTAGTAACAATACTGTCCTGGTTAGTGTAGTAACAACACAGTCCTGGTTAGTGTAGTAACAATACTGTCCTGGTTAGTGTAGTAACAACACTGTCCTGGTTAGTGTAGTAACAATACTGTCCTGGTTAGTGTAGTAACAACACAGTCCTGGTTAGTGTAGTAACAACACTGTCTTGGTTAGTGTAGTAACAATAGTGTCCTGGTTAGTGTAGTAACAACACTGTCCTGGTTAGTGTAGTAACAATACTGTCCTGGTTAGTGTAGTAACAATACTGTCCTGGTTAGTGTAGTAACAACACTGTCCTGGTTAGTGTAGTAACAATATTGCCCTGGTTAGTGTAGTAACAACACTGTCCTGGTTAGTGTAGTAACAACACTGTCCTGGCTAGTGTAGTACCAATACTGTCCTGGTTAGTGTAGTAACAACACAGTCCTGGTTAGTGTAGTAACAACACTCCTGGTTAGTGTAGTAACAACACTCTCCTGGTTAGTGTAGTAACAATACTCTCCTGGTTAGTGTAGTAACAACACTGTCCTGGTTAGTGTAGTAACAATACTGTCTTGGTTAGTGTAGTAACAATATTGCCCTGGTTAGTGTAGTAACAATACTGTCCTGGTTAGTGTAGTAACAACACAGTCCTGGTTAGTGTAGTAACAACACTGTCCTGGTTAGTGTAGTAACAACACTGTCCTGGTTAGTGTAGTAACAATACTGTCCTGGTTAGTGTAGTAACAATACTGTCCTGGTTAGTGTAGTAACAACACAGTCCTGGTTAGTGTAGTAACAACACTGTCCTGGTTAGTGTAGTAACAACATTGTTCTGGTTAGTGTAGTAACAACACTGTCCTGGTTAGTGTAGTATCAACACTGTCCTGGTTAGTGTAGTAACAACACTGTCCTGGTTAGTGTAGTAACAATACTGTCCTGGTTAGTGTAGAAACAATACTGTCCTGGTTAGTGTAGTAACAATACTGTCCTGGTTAGTGTAGTAACAACACTGTCCTGGTTAGTGTAGTAACAACACTGTCCTGGTTAGTGTAGTAACAACACTGTCCTGGTTAGTGTAGTAACAACACTGTCCTGGTTAGTGTAGTAACAATACTGTCCTGGTTAGTGTAGTAACAATATTGCCCTGGTTAGTGTAGTAACAATACTGTCCTGGTTAGTGTAGTAACAACACTGTCCTGTTTAGTGTAGTAACAACACTGTCCTGGTTAGTGTAGTAACAACACAGTCCTGATTAGTGTAGTAACAACACTGTCCTGGTTAGTGTAGTAACAATACTGTCCTGGTTAGTGTAGTATCAACACTGTCCTGGTTAGTGTAGTAACAACACTGTCCTGGGTAGTGTAGTATCAACACTGTCCTGGTTAGTGTAGTAACAACACTGTCCTGGTTAGTGTAGTATCAACACTTCCTGGTTAGTGTAGTAACAATACTGTCCTGGTTAGTGTAGTAACAATACTGTCCTAGTTAGTGTAGTAACAACACTGTCCTGGTTAGTGTAGTAACAATACTGTCCTGGTTAGTGTAGTAAGAATACAGTCCTGGTTAGTATAGTAACAATACTGTCCTGGTTAGTGTAGTAACAATACTGTCCTGGTTAGTGTAGTAACAACACTGTCCTGGTTAGAGTAGTAACAACACAGTCTTGCTTAGTGTAGTAACAACACTGTCCTGGTTAGTGTAGTAACAACACTGTCCTGGTTAGTGTAGTAACAATACTGTCCTGGTTAGTGTAGTAACAACAGTGTCCTGGTTAGTGTAGTAACAATACTGTCCTGGTTAGTGTAGTAACAACACTGTCCTGGTTAGTGTAGTAACAATACTGTCCTGGTTAGTGTAGTAACAACACAGTCCTGGTTAGTGTAGTAACAATACTGTCCTGGTTAGTGTAGTAACAATACTGTCCTGGTTAGTGTAGTAACAATACTGTCCTAGTTAGTGTAGTAACAATACTGTCCTGGTTAGTGTAGTAACAATACTGTCCTGGTTAGTGTAGTAACAACACTGTCCTGGTTAGTGTAGTAACAATGCTGTCTTGGTTAGTGTAGTAATATTGTGCTGGTTAGTGTAGTAACAATACTGTCCTGGTTAGTGTAGTAACAACACAGTCATGGTTAGTGTAGTAACAACACTGTCCTGGTTAGTCTAGTAACAACACAGTCCTGGTTAGTGTAGTAACAACACTGTCCTGGTTTGTGTAGTAACGACACTTCCTGGTTAGTGTAGTAACAATACTGTCCTGGTTAGTGTAGTAACAACACTGTCCTGGTTAGTGTAGTATCAACACTGTCCTGGTTAGTGTAGTAACAACACTGTCCTGGTTAGTGTAGTAACAACACTGTCCTGGTTAGTGTAGTAACAACACTGTTCTGGTTAGTGTAGTAACAATACTGTCCTGGTTAGTGTAGTAACAACACTGTCCTGGTTAGTGTAGTATCAACACTGTCCTGGTTAGTGTAGTATCAACACTGTCCTGGTTAGTGTAGTAACAATACTGTCCTGGTTAGTGTAGTAACAATACTGTCCTGGTTAGTGTAGTAACAACACTCCTGGTTAGTGTAGTATCAACACTGTCCTGGTTAGTGTAGTAACAATACTGTCCTGGTTAGTGTAGTAACAATACTGTCCTGGTTAGTGTAGTAACAATACTGTCCTGGTTAGTGTAGTAACAATACTGTCCTGGTTAGTGTAGTAACAATACTGTCCTGGTTAGTGTAGTAACAACACTGTCCTGGTTAGTGTAGTAACAACACAGTCCTGGTTAGTGTAGTAACAATACTGTCCTGGTTAGTGTAGTAACAATACTCTCCTAGTTAGTGTAGTAACAATACTGTCCTGGTTAGAGTAGTAACAATACTGTCCTGGTTAGTGTAGTAACAATACTGTCCTGGTTAGTGTAGTAACAACACTGTCCTGGTTAGTGTAGTAACAATACTGTCTTGGTTAGTGTAGTAATATTGTGCTGGTTAGTGTAGTAACAATACTGTCCTGGTTAGTGTAGTAACAACACAGTCATGGTTAGTGTAGTAACAATACTGTCCTGGTTAGTGTAGTAACAACACTGTCCTGGTTAGTCTAGTAACAACACAGTCCTGGTTAGTGTAGTAACAACACTGTCCTGGTTAGTGTAGTAACAATACTGTCCTGGTTAGTGTAGTAACAACACTTCCTGGTTAGTGTAGTAACAACACTGTCCTGGTTAGTGTAGTAACAACACTGTCCTGGTTAGTGTAGTAACAACACTGTTCTGGTTAGTGTAGTAACAATACTGTCCTGGTTAGTGTAGTAACAACACTGTCCTGGTTAGTGTAGTATCAACACTGTCCTGGTTAGTGTAGTATCAACACTGTCCTGGTTAGTGTAGTAACAATACTGTCCTGGTTAGTGTAGTAACAATACTGTCCTGGTTAGTGTAGTAACAATACTGTCCTGGTTAGTGTAGTAACAATACTGTCCTGGTTAGTGTAGTAACAACACTCCTGGTTAGTGTAGTATCAACACTGTCCTGGTTAGTGTAGTAACAATACTGTCCTGGTTAGTGTAGTAACAATACTGTCCTGGTTAGTGTAGTAACAACACTTCCTGGTTAGTGTAGTAACAACACTGTCCTGGTTAGTGTAGTAACAACACTGTCCTGGTTAGTGTAGTAACAACACTGTTCTGGTTAGTGTAGTAACAATACTGTCCTGGTTAGTGTAGTAACAACACTGTCCTGGTTAGTGTAGTATCAACACTGTCCTGGTTAGTGTAGTATCAACACTGTCCTGGTTAGTGTAGTAACAATACTGTCCTGGTTAGTGTAGTAACAATACTGTCCTGGTTAGTGTAGTAACAATACTGTCCTGGTTAGTGTAGTAACAATACTGTCCTGGTTAGTGTAGTAACAATACTGTCCTGGTTAGTGTAGTAACAACACTCCTGGTTAGTGTAGTATCAACACTGTCCTGGTTAGTGTAGTAACAATACTGTCCTGGTTAGTGTAGTAACAATACTGTCCTGGTTAGTGTAGTAACAATACTGTCCTGGTTAGTGTAGTAACAATACTGTCCTGGTTAATGTAGTAACAATACTGTCCTGGTTAGTGTAGTAACAACACTGTCCTGGTTAGTGTAGTAACAACACAGTCCTGGTTAGTGTAGTAACAACACTGTCCTGGTTAGTGTAGTAACAATATTGCCCTGGTTAGTGTAGTAACAACACTGTCCTGGTTAGTGTAGTAACAACACTGTCCTGGTTAGTGTAGTATCAACACTGTCCTGGTTAGTGTAGTAACAACACAGTCCTGGTTAGTGTAGTAACAATACTGTCCTGGTTAGTCTAGTAAAAACACAGTCCTGGTTAGTGTAGTAACAACACTGTCCTGGTTAGTGTAGTAACAACACTGTCCTGGTTAGTGTAGTATCAACACTGTCCTGGTTAGTGTAGTAACAACACAGTCCTGGTTAGTGTAGTAACAATACTGTCCTGGTTAGTGTAGTAACAACACTTCCTGGTTAGTGTAGTAACAACACTGTCCTGGTTAGTGTAGTAACAACACTGTCCTGGTTAGTGTAGTAACAATATTGCTCTGGTTAGTGTAGTAACAACACTGTCCTGGTTAGTGTAGTATCAACACTCCTGGTTAGTGTAGTAACAACACTGTCCTGGTTAGTGTAGTATCAACACTGTCCTGGTTAGTGTAGTAACAACACTGTCCTGGTTAGTGTAGTATCAACACTGTCCTGGTTAGTGTAGTATCAACACTGTCCTGGTTAGTGTAGTAACAACACTGTCCTGGTTAGTGTAGTAACAATACTGTCCTGGTTAGTGTAGTAACAACACTCCTGGTTAGTGTAGTATCAACACTGTCCTGGTTAGTGTAGTAACAACAGTACCAGATGTGGTAGCAGTATTCCAATGCAGTATTTGATCTTTGTAGAAAGTTAGCAACTGTTAAACCTGAATAGAGGGGCTTATCGCTGGTACATAGTTATTATGTTGTGAATGTTTTCTAACCAGGGAATATTAAGTGACTGTGAGGCCTAGTATTTGAGGAATTCTGTTGATTGTTTGGAGAGAGTGAGATAGAAGAATATAAAATTTGTTCGGAAGGGATGGTGAGGATGATCATGATAAACTATTCTTGAAATTTCAGGTGTAATCCTTGCTTGTGGCTGTGATAATCAAAAAGTGAAATTATATGTTTGGCAAGAAGGTCAGGTATGTAATCTAAGGTTAAAAAATGTTTAATGATCTGGATTTATTTCTACCATCTCCACTGTTTTTAGTGGTGATTATGGTAAAGAAGATAGAATAGCTTCAGAAAGAGATATAGTGTTAGCACTTCTCTTTCTCTCATGTATCATAGATGTAACTTTATGTTAACAACTTGCAATATTGTTAGGGCATAGGATCAGACACCTTGCAATATTTTGAGCACAAATCTTACTGTGGCCTATTTAGATGATAAATTTAATTTGTCACCAGGTTTCACATCACCACATAGCCATAGGTGTCTTTAGCAGAGTTCATTCTCTTGCTTCTGAATTAGGTCTTCAGTTTCAGAATACCTTTCCTAGTCCTACTCATCAGACTTGAAGTCTTTAAGGGTTAGGGTTACTGCCTTTCTTTTCACTTCTTCACTAAACAATAAAAATAAATAAATAAATTCTATCTTCTTACAATGAGTATTTCCTACCACTCTACTAAGTCCCACTCAATTTCATTTCCCCCACCAATAAGTCCTACTCCATTCCTCCCACCAATAAGTGTCACTCAACTAAGTGCTACTCTATGTTTCACTCAATATTCTCTCACTTCCAGTTTCTCTCTGCCATATCACTGTCAGGACATGATGACTGGGTCACTGGTGTTGATTTCTGTGTTGAAGGTAACAACTGCCACATTTTCTCATCTCCTTCCTCTTCTTCTTCTCTTTCTTTTTTATTTGCCCACATTCTTGAGGGAGTCCTCAAACACTCCTCCCTGCAGGTCCTGTCAGAAGCAACCGTCTCCAATTGATCTGGTTGGATCCCCAGGCGAGATCTGCTGAGCTTGTGGGTGGTATCCAACTATCTTGCACGGGGTCTCCCTCTGGGTCTTCTAAAATCTGTCCAGTAATTCTTTCTTGAGATATTCATATGAGATATTCAACACGAGCAGCTGATTAATCTTGCCTCAAGTGGGACAGTTCCCGTCTAACCCATGCTAGCGTGGAAAATAGACGTTAAATGATTATGAATATGGTATCTGTGCCAACCCTTACCTATGTTCATGAATATGGAGTAATGACCAAAAGAATACGATCTAGAATAGAAGCGACCGAAATGGGTCTTTGAAGGGTCTTTGAAATAACATTACTCGATAGAGTACGTAGTTCAGAAATTTTCCCATCTCTTCTTCATGAGGTCAGAGTATTGAAGCACGGTTTCCATATATATATATAATTTGAAGGCGCATGACTTAGTGGTTACAGCATTGGGCTTGCAATCGAAAGGTTCATCATCATCATCATCATTTAACGTCTATCTTCCATGCTAGCATGGGTGATGTGTTGTTTCCTTGAGCAAGACACTTTATTTCATGTTGCTCCAGTTTACTCATCTGTAGAAATGAGATGATAGGACTGGGGTCCCTCTTCATTAAATCACCCAAGACACCTGCAATGAGATATACCTTGGAGGAGGCCAGCTAAACCTGCATAGGTGTGAGCTGTAACAACATATATATATATATATATATATATATATATATTTTTTTTTTTTCAAATAAAAGTGGCATAGACATTACAATACAATGGGAAGAAACATAATAGTACCATTGGTGATGTTGCAGATGTGTGATAAAAGAACTTTGTTAGACTATATATATATATTTATATCTGTAAAAGTTCTATTTAAATTGTTGGGATACAACAAGCAAATATTTTTATAACTGATATAAAGCACTCAACAAATAATTAGAGTAAAAATACGATATTAACAAATGGAAACTATATTTATAAAACGATATTTATTTCATTATACATATTTGAAGGACACCAAGTTAAATTATGGTGTACTTTCATCAGATAAAATATAATATAGAGCAGTTTTATAAATAAATATTGACATACCCTTAAAGAATGCAACCATTACTGTTGGAAGCTCCTGGATAGATTGACTATCCGGGAGCTTCCACTGGTAAATGGAATAATTGCCTTATGTTGTTTATTACATAACTATATATATATTATGAAGAGAGAAGAAACATTTAGATATAATTAGTAATAAAATGTATCATACCTAAACTGCTCCTAGATTCCTCGACTACATAGTTTCGTGGCATAAACAAAAACAATACATCATAAAGATGGGGTTATAAGAGGCTTAGCTCTGTTTCTCGACCGTTATATCGCGTGACTATCTCCCCTCCGCCTTTTGGGATTCTTTCTCACGTTGTGTAGACGCGTTCTTGAGACTAGTAAAATGAGGTATCCTCTTGATAAGTCGGCAGACCTCGCAAGGACTCTATAGCTTTATGATGTATTGTTTTTGTTTATGCCACGAAACTACGTAGTCGAGGAATCTAGGAGCAGTTTAGGTATGATACATTTTATTACTAATTATATCTAAATGTTTCTTCTCTCTTCATAATGTATTTTTAACTCTGATACTGGTTCAGTCTGGTTCAACCGGATTGGTCTGTCCCAGTCATTCATTGAGCAACATCGGTGAAGTTGGCACCCTTAACTCACGGTTGGGTGCGGATGCATTCATGTATATGTGTGTGTCCACATGTATCTGTGTGTTTCTAAATATATTGTTAACTATATATATATATATATATATATATATATATATGCCACTGCTAGCTGCAAAAGGCTTCTCCCTCAAAATGAAAGGCAGACTGTATGATGCGTGTATCCGAACAGCAATGTTACATGGTAGTGAGACCTGGGCGCTGAAGGTGGAAGACTTGCGTAGATTAGAAAGAAACGAAGCCTGCATGCTCCGATGGATGTGTAATAGTAATATACGCAAACAGCAAAGCATAAATGAATTTAGAGAGAGACTGAGCATAAGAGGAATCAAATGCTGTGTGCAGGAGAGGCGGTTGCGTTGGTATGGACATGTGATGTGTATGAAGGATGACAGCTGCATAAAAACGTGCAGAGCACTAGAAGTCAATGGAAACCGCGGAGTGGGGAGACCAAAGAAGACCTGGGATGAGGTGATAAAAGCCGACCTTACCCAATTACACCTCTCAAAGGCGATGACACACGACCGTGACCTCTGGCGTCACGCAGTAATACAGAGTACCCGACCTCCCATGGGTACAAGCTGAAGCATATAGACAATATGCCCCCACACCCTCCCACTGCAAAAAAGCACCCAGCCCACACTGTAAAGTGGAGGTGTAGGCGCCACGGAAAAAGCACCCAGCACTCACTGTAAATGAGGTTGGTGTTAGGAAGGGCATCCAGCTGTAGAAATTAAGCCAAAATCAGTTCCTGTATGAGCAAGGCATGGTCAGCTGACCAGACACTGCCCACAACAGGACAACCCGTCTAACCCATGCTAGCATGGAAGAACGGACGTAAAACGGTGATGTTGATGATATATATATATATATATATCCTCAGTTATTATAATATATGATAAGTAAAAGGAAGATTATGCTTCTATTCGCCCTAATTACATATCTTCATTTAATTTTTTATCAGTTTAAAATTTTAGAGTTGTCTACGATGCCACCGTTTTTTTTAATGAGTTGTCGCCCCTTCTCATTTTTATTAAGTTGCTTCCCTTGAATTTTTTTCTTTTAATATTTTGTCATTGTTTTATCGTTTCGAGTTTTATTAACACGGATAATGTTCTTAGTAATTGCACGTTTAAAATGTAATTAATTAAAAGTATGAATTTGTCAGTAGTTGACTTCATTAAGTACGGCTAGCCTGGCCTTATACACAAGTAATGGCCAAGAGCTTTCTTCTAGCTCCTCCTCCTCATCATGTATGGAGTAATAGGAGGAGGAGGAATATCAACAAGATTGACCATGTTGTAGGAGGAGGGGGGAGGTATCGTATGCTTGAAGAGGTTATTGTCAACTTTGGTGGTGTGGCTAGAGGTGTGGCTAATGGTATGGCTGGTGGTATGACTAGTGGTGTAGCTGGTGGTATGACTGGTAATGGTACCGTGACTGGTGGTATGATTTGTAGTATCACTGACTGTGTGGCTGGTGGTATGACTGATGGTATGGCTGGTTGTGGTACAGTAATAGTAGACCCAGGAACCCCATTACTAACAGCAATAATAATAATGTTTGTGTTGTATAGATAATGGTGATCTTCTGTTGGCAAGTTGTGGCCAAGATTTTATTGTACGTATATGGAGATTATCTGAGAAACTTACAGCAGAGGAAAAGGAAAACAACACTGTTATTAGGGACAAGCCCTCTACAGGAAATATTCAGATGAAAGAAACCCTTATAGATGTACAGAGTAAAGGTATACCATTTTGATTCTTATTTACATATCCTAAGTGAAGGCATGGGTACAAATTGCTGTGAGCCAGTCTAGATGATTGTGTTCTGAGTTCAAATCCCACCAATTGTTACCAATAAAGCAGTGATGTTTCTGTAAAATGTTGTGACCAACAGATGTCTCTTGTCACCAGAAAAAGCAGTGATGTTTCTGCTAAAAGTGGTAACCAACAGATACTATTTGCAAAGGAAAGACCAACATAAACATAGTTTTCTTGGTCTGGTCTGCTGATAAAATTCTTTATTTTTTTTCTTTAAAATAAATCATTATTATTATTATTTAAAAAGTTTGTGCCAAATTCCTTGTTATTCTTTCTTCCAGTTTGTCTATCTTTTCATATATTGTTTGTGTCAACAAGATTTCAGTATTTTTTTTATTTTTCTTCTTCTGTCAGATCACAAAAGACTGAGCGAAAGAAGTCAGCAGTCTTTGATGCTTGTTGTTATTTTTTTGCTGCATTTATAAATGTGTCAACTTTTGTTTATAGGTTCCAAACTTTGCTTTGCTGTTACACTGGAATCAGTATTGTTGAGTCATGATGGCTGGATCTACAGTGTCAGATGGCATCCTCCTATTGAAAAAGGTAAACACTCATAGACTCTCTCACTGTTTAACCATAGCAAAGAGTTGATTCAAACCTGTGAGACCTGTCAGTGAAATTTGGTAAAAGGAAACTAGATTGAACCTATAATTAAAAGTTCCAGCCATATTCATACTGTGTCACATGTCACACCGATGATTTTGCGTGAGAATTGTATTAAAGATACATGTGCCTGTAGAATATTCCACCATTTCCACATTAATTCATGAGGCAGACCTGTTTATTGTTGAATCTGATAAAGGATCCATCATGAGTCTACTTGGAGCACATCAGTGTTGATAATTTGGCACACACAGAGAGAATCACATCTGTTCACACTGCAATGGTGCAGTTTAAAATTCCAGTCGCAGAAATGAAAGAATGATGGAATCTATAGTTAACCCTTTCATTACCATATTTCTAATGAAATACACCACCTCTGTCAGTTAATTCTGCAAATAGTCAACAATTTGAAGGAACTTCAGTAACTAATTAACCATATCATTAAGCTGGATCTTAGTAAATGGCTTAACAAAGATATTCCTCCTTCTCCTCCTCTGACTTATTCTTGAGAGGGTCATGGGGGGGGGGGGGGCAACATCCTCAAATACTCCTTCGAGCAAGTCCTGTCAGAAGCAACCGTCTCCAACTGATCTGGCTAGATCCCCAAGAGAGACCAGCCAAAATCGGATATGTTATCCAACTATTTTGATAAGGGTCTACCACTGGGTCTCCTGCCAGTTAGTTTTGCCCCTAAAATCTGTCCAAAGATTCTTTCCACATTTAAGACATTCTAACCACATGCCCATAGTATCGGAGGTGTGATCTCTCAATTCGGAGAAGTAGCTGCTCTACCTGGAGTGACTCTCTAATCTCCGCACTACGCACTTTATTGAGTAACGTTACTCCAAAGAGCCTTTGGAGGAACCCCATTTCAGACGCTTGTTTATTTCAATATGAATACTTTATAACAAGAGGTCTGTCATCATAGAATTTGGGTGGTTTTTGGCCAGTTGGTATCAAAAGGGTTAATCAGATTAAATAGGAAGGCCTCCTGTGTCACATGACCATTGTTTTCACTGTCTCCAGTAGATCTGTATTCTATATCTCACTGATGGAGATGATTATTTATGACTTACTATTGTATGCATATCACACTTATAGGAGTGACACCAAATCATTCTTCATCAGAATGTTATCCCTTTGGAATACCTTTCTTTACCAGGTTTTTTCTTATGTACAAGCACCCACCTACAGATACATTCACACACACAGTATTTTTTTAAATATAATATTTAACATAATTGATGGTGTTCATTGTGTAATTTTCCAGAAAACAGTTTACACCAACCTCTGAGGCTTCTTACTGCTTCCATGGATAAAACCATGATACTTTGGTCAGTTGATAAAGATTCTGGTGTTTGGGTTGAAGAGGTAAGAATCTATCAGGAATTTCTTAGCTTTTTAATATTTGTTTTCAATGTGTGTTTATATTGATATATATATATCTGTATTTATATATATTTATGTTCATATATATGATTTATCTGTTCATTTATGTTGATATACGTGTGTATGTGTATGTGTTTGTATACATATACCATGTTACCCAGTACAACCTGCTTCATAGTTGAGTGGTTGGCAACTAAACCAGCTCCCTCACCCTGGTCTGGTGAGGAGGGTAAATGGAACCCCAGCAGCACAAAAAACAAGAGTTGTTAAAAGGGTAGATGAACTCCTCAGAGTCAACGGCTATCCACCCCAAATATGGGTTAAATAGCCTCACCCACCCACAATTTACCAAATATGGTGAGTATGGCTACACCCCTAAAGACGTGTCCCAAACCAAAAGTGGTGGAGGGGTTCCTCCAACCGGAGTGGGAAGGCCCTGGGTCTGATCAGATGTGTTTATATTTATAGTCAACTGAAATTAATATATGTACAAATGTCAATTTCTCTTTGTCCTGGAATGTTTTCTGTCAATACAGACCAACACTTATCTCCATGAATTTTACTGAATCTATGATAATTACTGTAAATATGTATTTTCTAAACAGGTTCGTGTTGGAGAGGTTGGTGGCAATACATTAGGGTTCTATGGTGGGTTATTCAGTCCACAAGGGGACTCTATTTTAGCCCATGGCTACCAAGGTGCTCTACATCAATGGACATTCAACAAGGTAAGTACTTTCTAGACATTGCCAGACTTAGCTCTGATAATATTATTACTGTAGTTTCTAGACATTGTCCTAGACTTAGCTCTGATAATATTATTACTGTAGTTTCTAGAGAATGTCCTAGACTTATCTCTGATAATATTATTACTGTAGTTTCTAGGGATTGTCCTAGACTTAACTCTGATAATATTATTACTCTGACTTTTATAAGACCTATGCTCCTAGAACTTAAGTAAAAAATTTCATCACAACTACTACTGTTGTCTTAAACCTTTCCTTCTGTTGCCTTTTTAGTGTATTAACTCTTAAGTTAGTTATAGTTCAGGTTCAAGCTAGAGCTGAACTCAAAACCAAAAGACACCAGCAATGTTAAGAAGCCATCAATGTACTGGTTTGTTACCCCTCATCCTTACATTGGTGATGATGGTTCTTTCATTAGAGATATACTTCAGGAAATAACAAAAATATGTGTAGGTGGGTAAACATTTAGGTAGAAAAGAGGACAACAGGTGGATGAAAAGAACCAAAAGAGGAACAGAGAAAGGTGGCACAGGGAAAAGAGGAAATGAAGGTAAAACATGAAAGAATACATGATAGGGATCATAAGAGGTAGAAAACTGAAATAGAAGGGGCTTGATAGGGGATATTTCCAGCAGAGAGCTGCTTTATCCTAAAGAAAAAGTTTATTTTAAAAAATTTATAAAATGAACTTAAGTCTCCTGTATAGTTTTAACTGCTCTGCCCCACTTCTATGGGAAAATTGAGATGTTTTATTGACAAAGATGTATTTGTTCTGGCTTTCTGTGTTCTGAGTTCAAATTCTACTTATGTCAACTTTGCCTTTCATCTTTATGGGGTCGATAATATAAAGTAGCAGTTTAGGGTAGTTGATTAGCAGAATTGTTACAGCACCAGACCGTATTTGTTTGTGTTTTTTGTGCTCTGAGTTCAAATACTTCCAAGGTCTACATAGAGAGTAGGTTTAGTCTGTCACTCAGTTTAACACTTGACTCTTAGGTACTTTCAGCAGAATCTACTCTACTGCAGGTATTTGGGTCTCAGGTTTGAGGATATGTTCTTCCTTCCCATAAATCTGGAAGGCTCTGACTAAACAGTAAAATCTAAGAGCTAATTTCTTCTTATTACTATGGTTTGGACCTGGTGTACATGTGTGTGTCACTGATTTAATAGTAATTATGTCATTATAAATATTGGTTTCTGATTTAGGCACAAGTCCAACAATTTTGGGGGAGAGGAAAGTCAGCTAAATTGACCCCAGTGTATTACTGGTACTTTATTTTATCGACCCTGTAAAGATGAAAGACAAAGCTAACCTCCCGGGATTTGTACTCAGATCATACAGGGCCTTAACTCAATGCCATATTGCATCTTGTCCGACGCTCTACTGATACTGCCATCCAGTGCCCTTGTCACTATAAATATTAGGCTTCAATTAGATATATTAACTGTCTAAAAGGGTTAAAAACAATTTCTGTGTGTTTACTGCACCTTTTCCTCCTCATCATCATCGTTTAACGTCCATGTTCCAAGCTTGCATCCTGTTGAAAGTAGATTTTACATAAGAACTATGTTAAGTTACTCAGTAATGAAATAATTATTGATTAATTAATTGAAATGGTTGGTATTATCAGGAGAAAGAGTGTTGGCAACCATCTGTAACAGGAGGTGGACATTTCAAGACTGTGGAAGACATTGCCTGGGATCCTGTAGATGGTAGCTACTTGTTGAGTGTCAGTTTAGATCAAACATGTAGACTACATGCACCTTGGGTCATGGATATCACACAGGTAAGGATGGACTTTGTGGCTTCTCTTTGATATCACACTGGTGTCTGTTTGTGGTGGTGGGAGATATCACACTGCTGTCTGTGGTAGTGGTAGATATTGCACTGCAGTTGTCTATAATGGATATCACACTGCTGTGGATGGTGGTGGATATCACACTGTTGTCTGTGGTGAATATGATACTGTTGTCTGTGGTAGTGGTGGATATCACACTTGTCTGTGGTGGATATGATACTGTTGTCTGTGGTAGTGGTGGATATCACACTTGTCTGTGGTGGATATGATACTGTTGTCTGTGGTAGTGGTGGATATCACACTTGTCTGTGGTGGATATGATACTGTTGTCTGTGGTAGTGGTGGATATGATACTGTTGTCTGTGGTAGTGGTGGATATCACACTTGTCTGTGGTGGATATGATACTGTTGTCTGTGGTAGTGGTGGATATCACACTTGTCTGTGGTGGATATGATACTGTTGTCTGTGGTAGTGGTGGATATCACACTTGTCTGTGGTGGATATGATACTGTTGTCTGTGGTAGTGGTGGATATGATACTGTTGTCTGTTGTAGTGGTGGATATCACACTGTTGTCTGTGGTGGATATGATACTGTTGTCTGTGGTAGTGGTGGATATCACACTTGTCTGTGGTGGATATGATACTGTTGTCTGTGGATAGTGGTGGATATCACACTTGTCTGTGGTGGATATGATACTGTTGTCTGTGGTAGTGGTGGATATCACACTTGTCTGTGGTGGATATGATACTGTTGTCTGTGGTAGTGGTGGATATGATACTGTTGTCTGTGGTAGTGGTGGATATCACACTGTTGTCTGTGGTGGATATGATACTGTTGTCTGTGGTAGTGGTGGATATCACACTTGTCTGTGGTGGATATGATACTGTTGTCTGTGGTAGTGGTGGATATCACACTTGTCTGTGGTGGATATGATACTGTTGTCTGTGGTAGTGGTGGATATCACACTGTTGTCTGAGGTGGTGGTGGTGGATATCACGCTTGTCTGTGGGGGATATCATACTGTTGTCTGTGGTGAGAGATATTACACTGTTGTCTGTGGTGGTGATGGTGGTGGATATCATTGTCGCTATCATTGCTACTATTGCTATCAGTCACATCCATGTTGAATGAAGGTGATGTTGATGATATCTGTAAAATAAATAACACACGCACACATATATATATATATATATATATATATATATATCATCATCATCATCATCATTTTATGTCCGCTTTTTCCCTGCTTCCAAGGGTGGGACGGGAACTGATTCTGGCTTGATTTCTACAGCTGGATGCCCTTCCTAACACGAACCTCATGTACATTTAGTGCTGGGTGCTTTTTATCCGTAGCAGCTCTATGACCACTTTGCAGTGGAATGATAGGGACCCCAGTCCCTATCATCTCATTTCTACAGCTGAGTAAACTGGAGCAATGTGAAATAAAGTCTCTTGCTCAAGGAAACAACACATCACCCGGTCTGAGAATTGAACTCACAACCTTTTGATTGCAAGGCCAATGCTCTAACCACTAAGCCATGCGCCTATATATATATAACTATATATATGTGTGTGTGTGTGTATATCATATGTACAGTATATTGACGGTAAGAAACTGGCCTCTCTCCCTTAATGTTGTCTTTCTAATGTTTCACTGTTCTACTAAACCTTCACAGCCACCAACATGGTACGAAGTTGCTCGACCTCAAGTGCATGGCTATGATATACAATGTCTGACTGTTTTGGGTCGTTATAAATTTGTCAGTGGTGCAGATGAGAAAGTATTGAGGGTGTTTCATGCACCGAAGAATTTCATTGAGAATTTCTGCAATATCAGCCAGTTAAACATTGAAGAAGAGTTGAAGAATAAGGTCAGTATTATTGGACATTCTCTTGTGTTTGGGAAATTGCTGTTATTTAACCCTGGGTTACTCTGATCTATTAGTTAGATCAGTCTTGATGCAAAAGTTTAGTCCTAGGTCAGTTGTGATTTAGCAGTTTCCATCACCCCCCAGTTCATTCATGATCCAGTATGTTAGCCTCAGGTTAGTCCTAATCCAGCAATTTTTTTCTTACATTAGCCATGACCCAACTGTTTAGCCCCAGGTCAGTCCTGTTCTCAGTCTAGCACTCTTAGGCCAGCCTTGATCCAACAGACCTATATCAATATCATTCCAGTCATGTCCAACTGTCCTTTTATTCAAAATATTTTAACATAATATACCAGTAAGAGTATTCAGCTGATACATACTGCCTTCAAATATCTCGTCTCCATTATTGTAGCACGGACAAGTGGAACAGCAGACTTCAAAACGATACTGATGATAAGCAAATACGCACTCCACATATACACTATCACATACATTATACACATGCCACTGTTGTACCTAGAACATTCCATGAAGTGATTGGCATTAAGAGCCTGCAGCTGTAGAAGCTATGCCAAACAATGGGTTGACACTTCAGTTATACTACGTCAACCTTGTTAGTGCTGCTTTGATAAAATATAAAATGTACCTGGGATACTCTGTAAAGTTGGGTATAGGAAGAGCATCCAGCTGTAGTACTCCTGCCAAAAGTAGAACGTATGTAAGTGGGACATGGCCCCCAGACCATGGAGGACGGTAACTGTGATGACCAACCCATGTCAACATGGAAGAAGGGATCATCATCATCACCGTTTTATGTCCATTCTTCCATGCTAGCATGGGTTAGACGGGTTGTCCTGTTGTGAACAGTGTCCGGTCAGCTGACCTTGTCTTGCTCATACTGGAACTGATTCTGGCTTGATTTCTAAAGCTGGATGCCCTTCCTAACACCAACCTCATTTACAGTGAGTCCTGGGTGCTTTTTTGCCGTGGCGCCTACATGTCCACTTTACAGTGGCAGGGGGTGGGGGCATATTGTCTATATGCTTCAGATTCGGCTGGTACTCGTAGGGGGGGGGGGTCTTCTGTATTTAAATGATATCACTCAATCTATCAAAGTATTGTTATCTGATATCTCAACATCTTTACATCTCTCAACAATATCTTTTCTGTATGTTTTCAGGAAATCTCATCTGTACCCCACGGTGCCAGTGTTCCAGCCCTTGGCCTCTCAAATAAAGCTATCTATTATAATGAGAAAACAGCTGAAGAAGAGGGTTATCAGCCCCACCCCAATGAACAATATCCTGAAGTGTATTTCTCTCCACTCACACTTCATGGTTTGTTATATTGTTTCATTAACACATTATTGTTGTTGTTGTTGTTGTTATCATTGTTGTTATCACTGTTGTTGTTGTTGTTATTACTGTTGTTGTTGTCACTGTTGTTGTTGTTGTTATTACTGTTGTTGTTGTCACTGTTGTTGTTATTACTGTTATCATTGTTGTTGTCACTGTTGTTGTTGTTATCATTATTGTTATTATTGTTGTTATTGTTGTTGTTATCATTGTTGTTGTTATTTTGTTGTTATCGTTGTTGTTGTTGTTTTCATTATTTTTGTTATTATCATTAATCCCACCAAGGTTAGCTTTGCCTTTCATCCTTACTGGGTCGATAAAATAAAGTACCAGTAATCATCATCATCATCATCATCACTTTACGTCTGCTTTTCCCTGCTTGCAAGGGTGAGACGGGAACTGATGCTGGCTTGATCTCTACAGCTGGATGCCCTTCCTAACACCAACCTCATTTACAGGGAGTGTTGGGTGCTTTTTAGCCATGGCGCCTACACGACCACTTTGCAGTGGAATGGTAGGGACGCCAGTCCCTATCATCTCATTTCTACAGCTGAGTAAACTGGAGCAATGTGAAATAAAATGTCTTGCTCAAGGAAACAACACATCACCCGGTCTGAGAATTGAACTCACAACCTTGCGATTGCAAGGCTAATGCTCTAACCACTAAGCCATATGCCTCCATGTACTGGGTAATTGCTGGCCTTGTGCCAAGAGTAGAAACAATTATTATTATTATTGTTTTCATCATCATCATTGTCATCACCAGCAACATCATCATCATCATATCCACTGTGTAAGAGCCAATAGCTGTTGCTGACTCACCTTGTTGGTGGCGGTACTCTTAAAGATGTAGCAGATCCTAGTTCATAAGAGATGGCATTCCAGAGATTCCAAACTTTATCTGTAGTCATTATTTCAATAAAGACTGTCTTGATTCTCTTATTTCAATAATAAAACTTTGTCTGTCTTCAGAGCCCCCCACAGAAGAACATTTGCTGCAGAACACACTTTGGCCTGAAATCCAAAAGTTATATGGACATGGTTACGAGATATTTGCTGTAGCAGCTGATCCCAGAGGAGAAATACTTGCTTCAGCTTGCAAAGTAAGGACAAATCCTTTCTGTAGTTTGGTGTAAAATGTTACATCTAATTAGGTGACTAATCAGCCGAAAATGAGTACCAGCAATAGCTGGGGGTTTAACCCTGCAATAGACTGGCATCCTGTCCAGGGGGAAGTCTTGTACTCTCATTTACTTGATGCCACGAAACTGCGATAAGCACTGGTCTGATGAGCCTCCGAGCTTGAGACAGATTTTAGACTTAGAATTAGCAATAAAGGATGGTGCTTTGAAATTATAGTAACTAGAACAGGATTGGGGAAAGTTTTCAGGTGGTTTGGTACCTAAATGGGTGGGGTAGAGGTAACATATTAAGTCTTTTTTTTTAGCTATCTGTCTGTGATGAAGAGGTGGTGAATTGGCAGTCGTTAGAATGTCGGATAGAATGCTGTGTAGTATTCATTTTGGCTCTTTGAGTTCAAATCCCGCTGAGGTCAACTTTGGCTTTCATCCAATCATGGTCGATAAAAAAGTACCAGTCAAGTACTAGGGTTGATTCTTCCTCTATATCTCTTTCTCACTTCCTTTCTCTCACTCTCTGGAAGAAATCTGTTGTATTCAGACCTGGAGAGGAGATGGGCTCCACCAGGTTTAAACAATGTCCTAGAAATGCCATATGTTATTGTGACATCCTTACAACTCCTCAGGAGTTACAAGTCCATACCACACTGTGAGGAAGAAGTCTGTTGTTTTATATCAGCTTTGTTCTGTTTCTCATTCTCAGGCTTCCAAAAGTGAATTTGCTGGAATTATTTTGTGGAATTGCTCCAACTGGAAACAGTTTGGTGTCCTTGAAGGTCCATCACTGACGGTCACTCAACTTGCCTTTTCATATGATGGTCAACATCTTCTCTCTGTCTCCAGAGACCGCACCTGGACACTCTTTAGACGTTCAATGGACCATGGTTGGTTGTTGTTTTCTTTTGCCCTTTTTTGTTTTGTTATTTGATGTTCTTAGGTTTCTTAATATTTTGATTTCTCCACCCCCTATAAACTACACCACCCCTCTCTTCCCCACCCTGTCAAATCCCTTCATCTCCCTATAAACTACACCACCTCTCTCTTCCCTACCCTGTCAAATCCCTTCATCTCCCTATAAACTACACCAACTCTCTCTTCCCAACCCTGTCAAATCCCTTCATCTCCCTATAAACTACACCAACTCTCTCTTCCCTACCCTGTCAAATCCCTTCATCTACCTATAAACTACACCACCTCTCTCTTCCCTACCCTGTCAAATCCCTTCATCTCCCTATAAACTACACCACCTCTCTCTTCCCTACCCTGTCAAATCCCTTCATCTCCCTATAAACTACACCACCTCTCTCTTCCCTACCCTGTCAAATCCCTTCATCTCCCTATAAACTACACCACCCCTCTCTTCCCTACCCTGTCAAATCCCTTCATCTCCCTATAAACTACACCACCTCTCTCTTCCCTACCCTGTCAAATCCCTTCATCTCCCTATAAACTACACCACCTCTCTCTTCCCTACCCTGTCAAATCCCTTCATCTCCCTATAAACTACACCACCTCTCTCTTCCCTACCCTGTCAAATCGCTTCATCTCCCTATAAACTACACCACATCTCTCTTCCCTACCCTGTCAAATCCCTTCATCTCCCTATAAATTACACCACCCCTCTCTTCCCTACCCTGTCAAATCGCTTCATCTCCCTATAAACTACACCACCTCTCTCTTCCCTACCCTGTCAAATCCCTTCATCTCCCTATAAACTACACCACCTCTCTCTTCCCTACCCTGTCAAATCGCTTCATCTCCCTATAAACTACACCACCTCTCTCTTCCCTACCCTGTCAAATCCCTTCATCTCCCTATAAATTACACCACCCCTCTCTTCCCTACCCTGTCAAATCGCTTCATCTCCCTATAAACTACACCACCTCTCTCTTCCCTACCCTGTCAAATCCCTTCATCTCCCTATAAACTACACCACCTCTCTCTTCCCTACCCTGTCAAATCGCTTCATCTCCCTATAAACTACACCACCTCTCTCTTCCCTACCCTGTCAAATCCCTTCATCTCCCTATAAATTACACCACCCCTCTCTTCCCTACCCTGTCAAATCGCTTCATCTCCCTATAAACTACACCACCTCTCTTCCCTACCCTGTCAAATCCCTTCATCTCCCTATAAACTACACCACCTCTCTCTTCCCTACCCTGTCAAATCCCTTCATCTCCCTATAAACTACACCACCTCTCTCTTCCCAACCCTGTCAAATCCCTTCATCTCCCTATAAACTACACCACCTCTCTCTTCCCTACCCTGTTAAATCCCTTCATCTCCCTATAAACTCCACCACCCCTCTCTTCCCAACCCTGTCACATCCCTTTGTCTCCCTATAAACTACACCACCCCTCTCTTCCCAACCCTGTCACATCCCTTTGTCTCCCTATAAACTACACCACCTCTCTCTTCCCTACCCTGTCAAATCCCTTCATCTCCCTATAAATTACACCACCCCTCTCTTCCCTACCCTGTCAAATCCCTTCATCTCCCTATAAACTACACCACCTCTCTCTTCCCAACCTTGTGAAATCCCTTCATCTCCCTATAAACTCCACCACCCCTCTCTTCCCAACCCTGTCACATCCCTTTGTCTCCCTATAAACTACACCACCCCTCTCTTCCCAACCCTGTCAAATCCCTTCATCTCCCTATAAACTACACCACCTCTCTCTTCCCTACCCTGTCAAATCCCTTCATCTCCCTATAAATTACACCACCCCTCTCTTCCCTACCCTGTCAAATCCCTTCATCTCCCTATAAACTACACCACCTCTCTCTTCCCAACCTTGTGAAATCCCTTCATCTCCCTATAAACTCCACCACCCCTCTCTTCCCAACCCTGTCACATCCCTTTGTCTCCCTATAAACTACACCACCCCTCTCTTCCCAACCCTGTCACATCCCTTTGTCTCCCTATAAACTACACCACCTCTCTCTTCCCTACCTTGTCAAATCCCTTCATCTCCCTATAAACTACACCACCTCTCTCTTCCCTACCCTGTCAAATCCCTTCATCTCCCTATAAATTACACCACCCCTCTCTTCCCTACCCTGTCAAATCCCTTCATCTCCCTATAAACTACACCACCTCTCTCTTCCCAACCTTGTGAAATCCCTTCATCTCCCTATAAATTACACCACCTCTCTCTTCCCTACCCTGTCAAATCCCTTCATCTCCCTATAAACTACACCACCTCTCTCTTCCCTACCCTGTCAAATCCCTTCATCTCCCTATAAACTACACCACCTCTCTCTTCCCTACCCTGTCAAATCGCTTCATCTCCCTATAAACTACACCACCTCTCTCTTCCCTACCCTGTCAAATCCCTTCATCTCCCTATAAACTACACCACCTCTCTCTTCCCTACCCTGTCAAATCCCTTCATCTCCCTATAAACTACACCACCCCTCTCTTCCCTACCCTGTCACATCCCTTCGTCTCCCTATAAACTAAACCACCCCTCTCTTCCCTACCCTGTCAAATCCCTTCATCTCCCTATAAACTACACCACCCCTCTCTTCCCTACCCTGTCACATCCCTTCGTCTCCCTATAAACTACACCACCTCTCTCTTCCCTACCCTGTCAAATCCCTTCATCTCCCTATAAACTACACCACCTCTCTCTTCCCTACCCTGTCAAATCGCTTCATCTCCCTATAAACTACACCACCCCTCTCTTCCCTACCCTGTCACATCCCTTCATCTCCCTATAAACTACACCACCTCTCTCTTCCCTACCCTGTCAAATCCCTTCATCTCCCTATAAACTACACCAACTCTCTCTTCCCAACCCTGTGAAATCCCTTCATCTCCCTATAAACTACACCACCCCTCTCTTCCCTACCCTGTCAAATCCCTTCATCTCCCTATAAACTACACCACCCCTCTCTTCCCTACCCTGTCAAATCCCTTCATCTCCCTATAAATTACACCACCCCTCTCTTCCCAACCCTGTCAAATCCCTTCATCTCCCTATAAACTACACCAGCTCTCTCTTCCCTACCCTGTCAAATCCCTTCGTCTCCCTATAAACTACACCAGCTCTCTCTTCCCTACCCTGTCAAATCCCTTCATCTCCCTATAAACTACACCACCCCTCTCTTCCCTACCCTGCCAAATCCCTTCATCTCACTATAAACTAAACCACCCCTCTCTTCCCTACCCTGTCAAATCCCTTAGTCTCCCTATAAACTACACCACCTCTCTCTTCCCTACCCTGTCAAATCCCTTCATCTCCCTATAAATTACACCACCCCTCTCTTCCCTACCCTGTCAAATCCCTTCATCTCCCTATAAACTACACCACCCCTCTCTTCCCTACCCTGTCAAATCCCTTCATCTCCCTATAAATTACACCACCCCTCTCTTCCCTACCCTGTCAAATCCCTTCATCTCCCTATAAACTACACCACCTCTCTCTTCCCTACCCTGTCAAATCCCTTCATCTCCCTATAAACTACACCACCTCTCTCTTCCCTACCCTGTCAAATCCCTTCATCTTCCTATAAACTACACCACCCCTCTCTTCCCAACCCTGTCAAATCCCTTCATCTCCCTATAAACTACACCACCCCTCTCTTCCCAACCCTGTCAAATCCCTTCATCTCCCTATAAACTACACCACCTCTCTCTTCCCTACCCTGTCAAATCCCTTCATCTCCCTATAAACTACACCACCTCTCTCTTCCCTACCCTGTTAAATCCCTTCATCTCCCTATAAACTACACCACCCCTCTCTTCCCAACCCTGTCACATCCCTTCGTCTTCCTATAAACTACACCACCTCTCTCTTCCCTACCCTGTCAAATCCCTTCATCTCCCTATAAACTACACCACCTCTCTCTTCCCTACCCTGTCAAATCCCTTCATCTCCCTATAAACTACACCACCTCTCTCTTCCCTACCCTGTCAAATCCCTTTATCTCCCTATAAATTACACCACCCCTCTCTTCCCTACCCTGTCAAATCCCTTCATCTCCCTATAAACTACACCACCTCTCTCTTCCCTACCCTGTCAAATCCCTTCATCTCCCTATAAACTACACCACCTCTCTCTTCCCTACCCTGTCAAATCCCTTCATCTCCCTATAAACTACACCACCTCTCTCTTCCCTACCCTGTCAAATCGCTTCATCTCCCTATAAACTACACCACCTCTCTCTTCCCTACCCTGTCAAATCCCTTCATCTCCCTATAAACTACACCACCTCTCTCTTCCCTACCCTGTCAAATCCCTTCATCTCCCTATAAACTACACCACCTCTCTCTTCCCTACCCTGTCAAATCCCTTCATCTCCCTATAAACTACACCACCTCTCTCTTCCCTACCCTGTCAAATCCCTTCATCTCCCTATAAACTACACCACCTCTCTCAACTAAGCCACTTACACCTCTCTTTCTCAGGCAGTAATATTTAACCCATTAGTATTTACATTACTATGGAGGCATGTGCTTAGAGCATTGGCCTTGCAATCGAAAGGTTGTGAGTTCAATTCTCAGACTGGGTGATGTGTTGTTTCCTTGAGCAAGACACTTTATTTCACATTGCTCCAGTTTACTCAGCTGTAGAAATGAGATGATAGGGACCGGGGTCCCTATCATTCCACTATAAAGTGGCTGCGGAGGTGCCACGGCAAAAAAGCACCCGGCACTCACTGTAAATGAGGTTGGTGTTAGGAAGGGCATCCAGCTGTAGAAATCAAGCCTGAATCAGTTCCCATCCCACCCTTGCAAGCAGGGAAAAGCGGACGTAAAATGAAATGATGATGAATGTAGTTTTGTGTAAAGGCTTTATCTCAAATTTATGAGATTTTGATGTTATTTATTTTGAAAACAATAGATTAACATCAGAGTGGCCAGTTACAGCTGGTTTGAACAGAAAGAGGTGAGAGAATTCTGGCCGGATAAGGCCAGTTTAAATGCTAATTCCATAAATTCCTCTACAACATAAATTTCTCCCTTACCATAAATTAATTTTCTGGGAGTTTTGAAATATTCTTTTTGTTCCTTTCTCAGAAATTCCATTTCAGAAACTAGCTTTTGTTGACAAAAAGACTTCAGCCCATTCTCGTATCATTTGGTCATGTTGCTGGTCACATGATGATGCCTACTTTGTCACAGCATCTCGGGATAAAAAGGTGAGGATTTAGTTTTGCTTATTGAAACAATACAAGCTCTAATGTTAGTGCAGCTATATTTTTGTTATTTCTGTTTACTTTTTACATATATATATAATCACTTATGTGTCATAATGCCTGTCATATGTCACCTGTTCTGACCTAGGTAATTTTCTGGACTTGTCCTCCACTCAGTTCAACTAAAGATGACATCTGTGTTAAACCAAAAGACAGTTTCACATTCAGTGATTCAGTGACAGCTGTTGACATGGCTCCTACAGTCATACCTGACAATAACAGGTAAGTAAACATCTCCCCCTCTCCTTCTCTCTCGACTTATATTTTGAACAACTATATTTCATTTTACTATAAAGACTGATGTGAAGATGTTATAAAATAACTTATAAAATTGGGTGAAGACCCTTAAAAATGGAAGAAAAAAAGTTACCATCCCCTCAAAGCTTTGTAAAAGTCTGACAGATCGACTACATATATATTTGTTTAATATTTCCTTGGAATTCAAGTATATTATCACATCTGTCAGTAACAGCTGTGATAATTGTAATAATAGCTATATCATCACTCTCGACATGACATGACATTGTCTAAAGTCTGTCTTGAGCCTCCAGGCTCATCAGGCCGGTGCTTAGTCTGGTTTCCGTGGTGTTAAGCAACTGAGAGTACAACCCACCCTCCCTGGACATGACGCCAGTCGATCACTGGGTTAAATCCCCAGCTATTGCTGGTACTCATTTTCAGCTGAGTATACTGGAGTAACGTGAAATGAAGCGTTTTGCTTAAGAACACAACCCAGTCCAGGAATCGAATCTACAACATTATGGTCTTAAGTTCAACGCCCTAACCCCTGGCCACACACCTCCACCATAAATGATGTAATTTTCGGTTCACTTGAAGTTTTTGTTTTACTTGTGAAAATAAAAACAAAAGAATCCAAAATCAAGAGAGATTGAATGTAGGTTTGCTAGATCTACAAAAAACTACCCTAAAAATGATAGTGTAAATATGTTCAACAACAACTCTATTAAATAAGGGTTGATTCTAAAATAACTTGAGAAATAAATACCAGGTGGAGGTTGATAGTGAGGGGTTGCTAATTTTAACCTATTCATTACCATATATCTAATAGAATACAATCTATTTCAATTAATTAATGTTTATTAAGATAGTAATTTAACATGGTTCTTAAATAAAATTGTTTTTAATTGAAATAGGGTCCGTATTAACCCTTTAGCATTTAAACTGGCTGTATCCAACCAGAATTCCCTTGCCTCTTTCTGTTCAAACCAGTTGTAACTGGCCACTCATACAGATGTTAAGGTATTGTACTCAAAATAAATATTAAAATTTCATTTACCATGAAAATACAATAATAAATATAGAGTAATGTAAATGCTAATGGGTTAAGAGATAAACACCAGAGAACATAAAAGTAGGTTTGCTAGGTACAACTGATACTACCTTTAATGCCAACCATGCTCAGCTCAAACTTGACTATCAACTTCAGACTATCAACTCCAATGTATCTTCACCTATATTTTACACATGTACATCATACACATTAGTTTGTCTGCTGTTTATTATGTTTATAATAAATAATCTATCCAAGTGAAGTTTATAGCTGGGTAAATGTCATTTCTACTGCTAAACACTCAATCTCTTAATTTCCGAAGTGGAGTCTGTTTTATGTAAAGTGGAGAAGACTCTTTAGTCTTGCTGGGAACAAGGCAACTTTTCTAGTGTTGATGCCATGAATGGAAAGTACTTGGTAGGTAAAGCAACTTCTAGTACAACAATAAAATGCACCTAGTACACTCTATAAAGTGGTTGGCAAATCGAGACCATAGTTTAGACTTAGAGGAGCTAAAAGTTCTTAGTACCACAAATTACACCCTGTACACTCTGTAAAGTGGTTGATCATAGGATATAAAGCCATAGACACCATACCAAATTAGATCATGTCAGATGTGGTCCTCCAACCCTTCGAAGATAGTAACTTTGTATAAGAACTAATTCAAACGAGAATGACTTATCCAATCTATGTCAGCATGGAAGGCAGATATAACATGTTGAGCCATGTCAATTGGAGCAAACAGGTTTTGTTACTGAGGGACACAACACAGATTTGAACTCATAACCACCTGCAATCTAGAACCTTCACATCATAACCCTTGGACCTCATTTCACCATTCTAACTATTGTTGTTACTATTGCAGGTACTTGCTCAGTATTGGTTTGGAAAGTGGTATAATAGAATTGGTATCTTGGTCACCTGACCAAACAACATGGCAACAGTTGAAAGTCTTGGATTCGTATCCTTTTATACAGAACCATTCCTTTGTTATGCCATAATAATTAAGGTTAATTAAATACTTATTGTATGTCTCTTATTAAATACAGCTCATTACCTGAAATGTATTAATTAAACATAACAAAATCAGTTAATTGTTGCACACTGAGATGCATTATATATCGTTTTTACATGTTTTTCCTCGCTTGCATGGGTTGGACGGGTCCTCAGCTACGCATCTCTCCACTTGTTGCATTCCTCTACTGTGGCTTCCTTCCACTGGGATTTCCTGGCATTTCTTCACCCATCAGTCATTGTCCATGTACATCACGTCTCCATACCAATGCAGTCTTCCCGCTTGTACACCACTTTGGATTCCTCTTAAACCCAGCTCCTTTTTCAGTTCATCTAAGCTCTGCCTTTCTCTCACAATTACACATCCAACAAAACATGGTTGCTTCATTTCTCTCCAGCCTCACACTTAACACACAGGTGTCATACAGCCATCCTTTTGTATATAGAGAGAGAAACTATTTGTTGTCAACAGTATATAACTGTTGAAATGGCAAGAGCTCAGCCAATGGCCTCCTGACTCATTCATATAGCCATACTCTACTACCCCAAGTATCGAGTACACTGGTGAGTAATGGTCTAACCAGTTTCTAACTGAATCCATCCTAATTTATATATACACCTGTACACAGGTATCAAATTAGCAGGTGTTAGAATGTTAGATTAAATACTTTGCAATAATTAATCCAGCTCTCTGATCTCTCATTTCCAACCTGAACAACTTTGTGGTATCTCTTCTGACAGTGTTTCAAATTCCCTACTCTCTCTAATCTGCACTTGGCTATCATGGACAAAATAGGAAACTGACATGGTTGCTGAGACTTTGTCTAGCAGGGGATCACAAATACCTGCTTAAAAATATATATATATATACAGGGTATCCCAAAAATGTATACCACTTCAATTACCTGTACAAGCAATATTTATTAGAATACTGTTGAAGTGTGAATACATATTTTTGGGACCCCCTGTATAAACCCTCAGAGTGAGTAGAGGTGAAGTAGGGGCTTCATTATAGGTTTGCATATTCTCTGAGAGTTACTTAGATATGTATTATCCACAAAAGTTCTCTATAATTATCTACCTACATAATGAACATATTCACACCTATTACACAGGTGTGTACTGTATCTTAACTACATTCATACTGCAGCATAGACAAATTATTAAGAAGCTCACATCATTATAAGATCCTGGTTCTCTTCCCATTGTGTAATGTCTTGGGCAAGTAACATTTACTGTAGCCACAGATCAACTCAAGCTTCAAGAGTAAAATTTGGAAGGTGGAAACTGTGGAAGTCCGTCAAATGGACTGTACCTATAATTCAAAGTGCCAGCCATGTCTGTATAATAGCCACAGGCAGACTATTCAATTGATCAAATAAATGAAGCATTCAATGCCAAAACCAACAGAGAGGACCATTCCAGTTCCATATTCTACATACATTACAATGATCTTAGCCACTATTCCCTAATCAAGCAGGGTCTGAAAAAACTCTTTCCTCAGATCAACTGGTGAGTATCCCTGAAGACAGATAGTTATATTTCCTTATGTCTGCTATAATTTCTCATCATTTAACTGTGAAGAGACTGAAATTCTCCAGAGTTAAAGACCACCACCAACAGAATAAAGAGGATCGCACCAATCCACAGTTTATGCTGGCATCCTGTGGAAATGACCACTCCGTCCGAATTTTTAACATCTCTCTTCATTAAGAATCAATAAATATAACAAGTATATTTCATAACGAGTTTTTTAATTAACTTTTTAATATTTCAGCTGACATCTCTTACAATGCCAGATCAGATCCAATAATATATATTTCTTTATTTATTCATACATCAGATGTCTATTTTATATCAGTGTCAATGTTTACAGGTTCAATGTAATTCTGAGAGAGTGACAAATACTGTTGAACTTAACATATCAAGAAAATTCCTTGCATTAACTTCTTGAGTCATCCCTCTTTCAAAGGTAAAGCATTCCTTTTGCTTTTTCTAATAGCTAGAATATGTGTGGCTCGTCACACCTGCATAAACATCCATGCCACTGACCATGCAACTCATTTCTACAGGTGAGTAAACTGGAGCAACATGAAATAGTGTCTTGCTCAAGGACACAATGTAGGAAGTTCATTAAATATGACAGAAATGATAACATTTAGAGAATATAATCAACGAAAAATATTTTTTTAATATTGTATAAAATATATAACTCTTTCAGTAGTAAAATATCAACAATGTTATAATTTCACAATTGTAAATATAAGTTTCAAATTCCAGCACATCTTTACTCAACTTCAGGGATCAAATATATCACAACCAACTGGAGAGAAGTATTGAAAAATATATAATGAATAAATAATTGTTTCTACTTTTGGCACAAGGCCAGCAATAACCCAGTACATTACTGGTACTTTATTTTATCGACCCCCGTAAGGATGAAAGGCAAAGTTAACCTCTACCGATCCACCACCATAACGAATAAATAATGCTTTGTCCTCTCACTACAAGTTTACAAAAGAGATGGTGTTAGTCAGTTGAATTGATACTCGTATAGCACTGGTATTTTAACTTCTTGGTGATGAAATACTAAACAGTGACCATAGGATTTGAAATATGTGGTGATGGTTGAATTACTGCAAGGCACTTGTTCTCACTGACCTCTTGATAATAGCTTTGGTTTTATTAAAGACTTTTCAAAGTTATTCTCTATTTAAAACAGAGCCTAAAAAGGCTATGGGCAGTGCCTCACAGCATACAAAGAAAGAGTTTAATGAACTAAATAAGAAATAATAGATGTTCGAAATTTAAAAGACTTTATACCTTCCATATTAGGAGTTAAGGAGTATAGGTTCTGTTGTGCTCCCATCCCATACCAGGAGTATAGGCTCTGTTGTGCTTCTTGCATTAATAAATGAACAAAATATAGTTTTTAAAATATCCTAGGGTGGCCACGGTGCAGTAGAAATATATTGCAGGGTGGCTTTAGTTCAGGTAGCTTTATTTGCTAAAAAAAACAACAAAATCTTGGTCCATAAGACAAATAACTATGTGTGACCCTCAATTTAGTAAGAGAAAATCTGTTGAGGGGGTCCACTAAGACTGAGGTACTATTCCATGTAGTTTACCAAGAAAGAAGGTTGCTATACACTCCATAAGGGAAGACACTGAGACAGTACATAGTTTAGGGTGTTGATGGACTGGGAGGTCACTAGTTTTCTCAGCATATATAATAAACAATCCACACTGGTTGATATTGTTATCACAGTTAACAGCATGATATGGAACAGTCAAGTTGAGCTCACTGAGTATATGAGGTCTTGGTTCTCGTGACAATACTTGACCACCACCCTGCTTTACTAAATCCATCAATTGTTCTTTGGTTGGTACTGGAGGGTTGTATGCACCATAAAAGTAGAACTGACAGCCATCAAATAAACGAGGTAGCTGTAGGAAAACAAAAAATATGAATAAAATGTCTGATAAAGTACTTCAAAAATAAGAATAATTTCTAACGAAGCCACAAGGTCAGAAATTTGGAGAGAGAGTATTTCTGGATTAAATCACATCCAGTATTTGACTGGTATTATATTTGATCATTTGAAGGCTAAGATCTTTGACACATCCTACCAGTTGTGTTAACTGGGCAACAAAGTCACTTCAGAAGCTCTCTACATTCCAGAACCACATCATGAGACTTGTGACTAACAAACAACTCAGCGACCGTAGCATCTCTATCAATGAGCAACCCAAGTTTAAACCAATCACATCAGTTACCAAGTCAAGAGTACTTAAACTGTATGGTGATATCAAAAGATCAACTCGTGGTGTAAGTTATGCCTAGAAAGAAAGTTAGCTGGTAAGAGAAGCAGAGGTTGACAGCCAAAACGCTGGCTTGATATCAACTTATGGACTGGACTTGACCTTTGATTTTTAACCTTTTAGCATTTAAACCGGCTGTATCCGACCAGAATTCTCTCACCTCTTACTGTTCACACCAGTCATAACTGGCTGCTCATACTGACATTAAAGTATTGTTCTCAAAATCTTGTAGATTCGATATTATGTGAGATAATTATATGAAATAAAGTGCTTACCACAAAAATACAATAGTAAATATAGAGTAATGTAAATATTATGTGAGGTAAAGCCTTTACTGTGAAAATACAATAGTATATATAGAGTAATCTAAATGGTAAAGGGTTAAACTGCTGTTAGCGATCGAACTTTGTGTAGGAGAATATCTGATGGTGATGTGCAGTCTGCAACAAGCAGAGTGTTTAGGAATATTTTAACTCCAGAAGGATGAAAGACAAAGATGGTTGTAGTCGGATTTGAATTCAGAACATTAAGAGCTGAAACAAATACCACAAGGCATTTTTTTCTGGTGTCTTAAGTGTACCAATCCACAACTCTACTGAAATGTGAATAATAACAATACTAATTTCTGTTCTCATAAGCCAAATGTGGTTGGGGAAAACAAGTGAAGACGCTTCTCTAGTAGTGGTTGGTGTTAAGAAGAGCATCCAGCCATAGAAACCATGCCAAAATGGAATATAAAAGCAAGATGTCGTCCTCCAACCTTTCTAGGAGGGTAATAGCTCTGAATTAAAACTGATTCAGACTGATGACCCATGCAACCTATACCAACATGCAAAGAAGATGTAAAATGATCGAAATGATAAGTTTGACTCAAGTATATAAAACTAGATTTTATACATTGTCAGATTAGTGGAGAACTATTACTTAGTTCTAAATTACTATTTCATTAGAAAAGAGAAGGAAATATTAACTCACTTGCTTTACTTTGTTCATGCGACCCTTAAAAGGGGCAAAAGAAAATGGGTTGCTGCTGGAACCAGCAACTTCAAAAGGTTCTTCAGATACTTGTTGGCCATATTCAACACAGGTACGTAACCCTGTCATAAAAGTATTCATACAGGTAAAATGTAATGAAAATATATTTGACAAATTAACTCTTTTATGAATATATTTCTAATTAAAACACTGCTTATTATTTACAAAAGAAGTATGTTTGGAATGAGGTGAGTTAAGTTCAGAATTGAAATAGGAGTTTCCCTAAATAATAATCTAATAATGGGGCGTATAAACCCACTGAACAAAAAGATGGGTATCAACACACATGGGAGTTGAACCTACACCCCTCATTTGCTGGACAAGTGTGCTACAGAAAAAGCTTGGCATAATCGTAGTATACTTTTCCGGCAAACGAGAGGTGTGGGTTCACTCCCATGTGTGCTGATACTCATCTTTTTCCATTCAGTGGGTTTATACATCCCATTATTAGACTATATTAAGTCCACACTGTAAACGTGGTTGGTGTTAGGAAGGGCATCCAGCCGTAGAAAACCCGCCAGACAGTCCTATACGAGCAGGACAACCAATCTTGCCTCAAGTGGGAAAACTCCCTTCCAAACCCGTGGAAGATGGACGTTAAATGATGATGATGATGATGATAATATGTCATCAAAATGTTAGCCGAAGCTTTATTTCTTTTTTAATTACTGCTTATGATTTCCAAATCATTTTGAAAATAATTAAGAATGTGGAGGAATTTGGTAAATCAGTATAAATAAATAAATAATTTTTCAAAGCTTACAATCAAGGGTGACAATCCATTTTCCAGACAAAACAGCTTTCAAATAATTGAGTGTGCGCGGACACAGGCCATCTTTGTTGACACCAATAACAACATGAGTTACTGCACAAGATATAAAATACACAATATTACACATCGTTATGTTTACACTAAATATAACATGAGTATTCACTTTGTCAGCTACTGTTGAACTACAAACATTTAAGCTACACAATATTTAGCAGTTGTAGACAGCATGTGTGTTTAGTATATAAACTGACCAGGAATAGACAAAAGAACAAAGCAGTCACTACATATCATTAAAAAAGAAACAGTCTTAGAAATATAGTGAAAAATAGTAACGGAGCATGGTTGCTTCGTCTCTCTCCAATCTACACGTCCTCTGAAGCCACAGCTCATGTTTCACTACCATGCAACTTTGTACACGGGCATCATAGTTGTCCTTTTGTACGTAGGCAGAAACCTTTTGCGGTCAACAGTCGGAGTAGCTCTGAACATTTTCCAACCTAACCTCTCTCAAAGCACCCTCCTCCATTGCTTGGACAAGTGTCATTTACCAAGCTGTGTAAGTGGAACTTGGTAGGATTATACTCAAAGGGCTTTTCTTGTCACATGTATCACATTATTTTGGCTTATAAATTGTTAAGGATATATGAGTCTAGAATATTTGGCCATTGACATATCATTTCATTAGCATTTCAACCGGCCAGAATTTTCTCACCTCTTTCTGTTCGAACCAGCCATAACCAGCTACTCATACTGACATTAAGGTATTGTTCTCAAAATAAATAATAACATCATCAAAATCTCATAGATTCCATATTATCTGAGATAAAGCCTTTGCCACAAAATACAATAGTAATGTAAATACTAAAGGGTTCATTCTGTGAGTTAAATGTCCAATTTATTGAACAAGTAAATATTGATCATTAGTTACATCAATGGATAAATGAAGGAAATATATAACTATTTCAACTCACCCTCAGGAAAGACATCCTCCATAACTTTGGCATTAATTATAGATGCCAGCTTATTTAGTTCCATTCTAAGATCTCGAGATAAGGCTGTTCCAAGAATACAGACAGGACCACCATCTGCACAACTTGATGGCTGTAATAATAGGTGTGGTATCAGAGAAGATGTTAAACATCAATGGAGAGGACAAATGTTGTGGGGAAGTGGTCTTAAACTGTAAATCCCACACACAAATATATATATGAAGAAGGGCTAAAGCCCAACACATCAAACTTTCTTTCCCATATAAAACGTGAAACTGATAAGACTTTTTGTACCTCTGTTATTTCCTTGAACTATATATATATATATATACACATATATATGCATGTCGTCTAACCGATGCTAGCGTGGAAAATGGACGTTAAACGAAGATGATGATGATGCATGGTACTCCTGAGGGGGTCATAGAGGCACCGTATTGAAATATTTTAAATATTTTAAGCCTAGTGGAGCTCATCTGGATACAGCAGATTTCTTCTAGAGTGAGATAATTGTTTCTACTTTTGGCACAAGGCCAGCAATTATCCCAGTGCATTACTGGTACTTTATTTTATCGATCCCGTAAGGATGAAAGGCAAAGTTAACCTCAGCGGGATTTGAACTCAGACCACAAAGGGCTATAACTCTTTGCTGCAAAGCATGGCGTCCGACCCTCTACCGATACTGCCAATCCACCGCCCCTTCTAGAGTGAGATAATGGAAGTGAGAAAGAGGTATAGAGGAAGAATAGACCCCAGTACTTGACTGGTACTTATTTTATCGACCTCGAATGGATGAAAAGCAAAGTTGACCTCGGTGGGATTTGAACTCAGGGAGAAGAGAGTTAAAATAAATACGACAAAGCACTCTATCCAACATTCTAACAACTGTCAATTCGCTACCTACACTATATATGTATAACATATGTATAATATATTAACAGGCGTCAAATTGACAGAGTCGTTAGAACATCGGATAGAATGCTTTATAGTATTCATCCCGCTGAGGGCAACTTTTGCCTGTCATCCTTTCGAGGTTGATAAAAAAAGTACCAGTCAAATACTGTGGTCAATTCTTCCTCTATATCTCTTTCTTACTTCCTTTCTGTCACTCTCTATCTTTCTCTAGAAGAAACCTGCTGTACTCTGGCCTCGAGAGGGATGGATTCCACCGAGCTTAAAATACTCAAATGCTGTATGTCAATACAACTCTATCAGGAGTTACTGGACCATATATATATATATATATATTAATGTGGACACAGACATGGCTGAATGGTTAAGAAGTCTGCTTCATAACCATAACATCTTGGTTTCAATCTTACTGTTAGAAATTATTATTACTATTACAGATTGCCACGTAATGTGCCTGACAGAGTAAGGAATAAGATATCAGAAAATTAAACTTATGACCTCAGACCAATACTCAAAGCTAATTCACTTCACTTATCATTTTTAATGACATTGAGAAATCCCTCGCTTTGTGTTAGACATTGGATAATACAGAGGAGAAATATCTGAGTGAAGAGTGAAGTGTTATGACAGATCATAGATGAGTATTATTTGAATTGATCCCTATTGATATAAGGGGAGAAAGAGTCAGATGTGTATAGTAATTATCACTGCTACATACCTGTAAATCAGGTGTCATGGGGTAACCAATATTGCAGTCTTTAAGGATACTTGATCCCTATTTATATAGGGGGGAAGGGTTAGATATGTATGGTGATTATAACTGCTACATACCTGTAAATCAGGTGTCTTGAAGTAACTAACACTGCAGTCTTTAACCCTTTCATGACCACATTTCTAATGAAATTTACTCAATTTTAATTAATTAATGAAGAATTTTGAGGGATTTACTAGAATTATTAATCATTTCATTACTAAGTAACTTAATGTAAGATTCTTATAAAAAAATTATGTTGGAAGAGCATGTAGTGCACCTGAGCACTCTACACAATATTTCATTATTATTATTATATAAGATTTTAATTTGAATTGGAAACCTTTAAAATGAGTGGGTTTTTTTCATAAAACCAGAACCAGTTTGTTAACTAAAGGATTAAAGATACTTGATCGCTATTGATATAAGGGGAAGGGTCTGATGTGTATAGTAATTATCACTGCTACTTACCTGTAAATCAGGTGTGGAGGAGACAACCAATACTTCAGTCTTTAGGGCTTCCTTCATGGCATCAGTGTAGGCATAATCTTTAGCCATTAATCCATGAGAATTCCTGAAGAAAGAACAGTTTTCTTAAGTCAATGATTAAATGTTCCTTCAACAATGTCACTCTAATTAGTGTGTAATTAGTGTAGGGAAATGATCCTAAATTTATTTTGTTGTAGAACTCATACACTTTTCCAAAAACTTGTAATTATATTTTACAATCAATCCTGATCATTCTAATTTTGATAAGAGATTAAATGAAACAAAAAATTATTTCAAATAGAATTTTTTTTTTTTAAATTAACATTTATTAAGAGTCATGGAGAACCTAAGAATTTTTCTGCATTTGCTTATAATAGTGAGAGATGGGAGGGGGAGAGTGAGAGAGACAGTGACTATATCAGCATTGCTGAAGTATTTAAGTTAAAGGTTAAATACGTAGATAGCCAGTTGGTAGTTACGTGTGAAACTATGTGTTGCTGGTTGGACAGATCATTAGACAGTATTTAATAGGGGCTACTACCTTCCTTGGCAGGTCAGAGGACCATGACTCGCTCAAGCACGTTCCATTTTATCATGGTTTCTACAACTGGATTCCCTTTCTAATACCAATCACTTTACAGAGAACTGGGTCCATTGTGGCACCAACGGTAGAGAGGTTGTTGTGTCCTTACGATATTCAAAACCTACAATCTTGGGTAGAGTAGGGAAAGAAACAACTAAAACAAGTATATAGTGTATGTATAATGTTAGTGTGAGTATTTATATATATATAGTGAAAAGTTTAGCGTAAAAATTGGTGTTGAATCAGGGCTCCGTCCTTAGCCCCCTACTATTTATTATTGCCCTTCAGGCTATAACAGAGGAGTTCAAGACCGGCTGCCCATGAGAACTTCTATACGCAGATGATCTAACGCTCATAGCCGAATTAATGGCTGAACTAGAGAAGAAATTCCAAACATGGAAGCATGGCCTAGAATCAAAAGGCCTTAAAGTTAACTTATCTAAGACAAAAGTTCTAGTTTGTAGAAAGGAAAATGGCCATGCTCAGTGTGTAGGAAAGGAGTAGGCAGAAACTCCATTTTATGTCCCAACAGAGTAGGCAGACCCAGAAAAACCTGGGATGACTTGATAAATTCCGACCTCACACACACCTCTCCAAGACAATGTCACTGGACCGAGATCTTTGGCGCTACACAGTTATACAGAAGACCCGCCTTGCCTAAGTACAAAGCAAAACCCACAGTCAGTAGGCACCTCTAACAAAATACACCCCCGTCCCACTACCCCCACCCCATCCACACCACTCCCTTAAATGTGAAGTTATGTTGGTACCACAACATCCAGTCCGAAACAAATGAGGACGTGTAGGTGTCACGACAAAAAAAACACACAGTCCACGCTGTAATGAGGCCGTGTAGGTAACACAGTAAAAACCTCCCTGTCCACACTGTAAACGTGGTTGGTTTTAGGAAGGGCATCCAGCCGTAGAAAACCCGCCAGACAGTCCTATACGAGCAAGACAACCAACCTTGCCTCAAGTGGGAAAACTCCCGTCCAAACTCATGCAAGCGTGGAAGATGGACGTTAAACGATGATGATGATATCATCATCATCATCGTTTAACGTCCATCTTCCACGCTTGCATGGGTTAGACGGGAGTTGTCCCACTTGAGGCAAGGTTGGTCGGGTGACCGTGTCTCGCTCGTATAGGACTATCTGGCAGGCTGTCTACGGCTGGATGCCCTTCCTAACAACAACCACATTTACAGTGTGGAACTGGGAACTTTTTACCATGTTACCTACATTACAGCGTGGACTGTGGTTTTTTTTTTTTGTCGTGACACCTACACGATCTCATTATCTCATTTATTTGGACTGGATGTTGTGATACCAACTTTACAGAGAGAGGGTGGTGTTGGTGGCAGTGGGAGGATAAGTAGGGGTAGTGGATTGGGGTGTATATTTGGTTAAGAGGTGCCTACTGACTGTAGGTTTCGCTTTGTACTTAGGCAAGGTGGGTCTTCTGTATTACTGCGTAGAGCCAAAGATCTCGGTCCAGTGACATTGTCATATATATATATATATATCATCATCATCAACGTTTAACGTCCGTGTTCCACGCTTGCATGGGTTTGGACGGGGGTATTCCCACTTGAGGCAAGAGTGATTGTCTTGCTCGCATAGGACTGTCTGGCAGGTTTTCTACAGCTGGATGCCCTTCCTAACACCAACCACATTTACAGTGTGGGGCTGGGAGGTTTTTACCGTGTTGCCTACACGGCCACATTACAGCGTGAACTGTGTGTTTTTTTGTCGTGACACCTACACGATCTCATTTGTTTCGGCCTGGATGGTGTGGCACCAACATAACTTTACATAGAACGGGGTGGTGTGGATAGGGTGGGGGGGGGGGTGTATTTTGTTAGAGATGCCTACTGGCTGGAGTAGATTTTACTTTGTATTTAGGTAAGGCGGGTCTTCTCTATTACTGAGTACCGCCAAAGGTCTCGGTCCAGTGACATTGTCTTGGTGAGGTGTAAGTGTGTGAGGTCGGAGTTTATCAGCTCGTCCCAGGTTTTTCTGGGTCTGCCTATTCCGTGGCTACCGTCTATCTTTATTGCCCTGCACTTTGTTATACAGCTCTCATCCTTCATGCGCATCACGTGACCATACCAACGTAGCCTTCTCTCTAGTAAACAACATCTGATCCCTCTTATTTCTAATTTTTTCCTTAGTTCGTTTATGCTTTGCCGTTCACGTATGTTACTATTACACATCCAGCGGAGCATGCAAGCTTCGTTTCTCTCTAGTCTGCGTATATCCTCTGCACACAATGCCCAGGTCTCACTGCCATGCAACATTGCTGTTCGTATGCAGGCATCGTACAGCCTGCCTTTCATTTTTAGGGAGAACCCATTAGCGACTAATAGTGGTATAAGCTCTCTGAACTTTTTCCACCCAGTTCTGACTCTAGCTACTGTACTTTCAGAGCACCCTCCCCCACTGCTGATTTTGTCACCCAGGTAACGGAAGCTGTCCACTATTTCTATAGAACCCTCTGCGCAGTTGAAAGAGCTAGTATTTTGTGGGCACTTGCTGCTACTTATATCCCCAGAACACCGGCCACATGTAAAATCTATGTTCTTAGTTAGCTTACCTGTGATCCCACTACATCTTTTATGCACCCAAACTTTGCATTTGGGACACAAAATGGAATTTCTACCTACGCCTTTCCTACACTCTGCGCATGGCCACTTCCCGGAGGGGACCGCCGCCTTATTTTCTTTCTTACAAACTAGAACTTTAGTCTTAGCTAGGTTAATTTTAAGGCCTTTTGATTCTAGGCCGTGCTTCCATGTTTGGAATTTCTTCTCTAGCTCGGCCATTGATTCAGCTATGAGCGTTAGATCATCTGCATATGTGTAATGTTAGTGTGAGTAAATATATATATATATATTGTTAGTGTGAGTAAATATATATATGTGTAATGTTAGTGTGAGTAAATATATATATATTAAAAGTAAACCCCTCTACTGTAGACCTGGAGAAACCCTTTGACAGAGTCCCCCGCCCCATTATCTGGTGGGCCCTTAGAAAACTAGGTGTAGATGAATGGCTTGCGAGAGCTATACAAGCCATGTATAAAGAAACAGTCAGTAAGGTTAGAATTAACAACGAATATAGTGAAGAGTTTAGCGTAAAAGTTGGTGTTCATCAGGGCACCATTCTTAACCCCCTACTATTTATTATCGCCCTCCAAGCTATAACGGAGGAGTTCAAGACCAGCTGCCCATGAGAACTTCTATACACAGACGATCTAACGCTCATAGCTGAATCAATGGCTGAACTAGAGAAGAAGTTCCAAACATGGAAGCATGGCCTAGAATCAAAAGGCCTTAAAGTTAACTTGTCTAAGACTAAAGTCCTAATATGTAGGAAGGAGAATAGGGCACTGGTCCCATCTGGGAAATGGCCATGCTCAGTGTGTAGGAAAGGAGTAGGTAGAAACTCCATTTTATGTCCCAAATGCAAAGTATGGGTGCATAAAAGATGTAGTGGGATCACAGGTAAACTAACTAAGAATATAAATGTTATATGTGGCCGGTGCTCTGGTGCAATAAGTAGAATACTAGCTCATTCCATTGCACAGATGGTTCTATAGAAATAGTGGACACCTTCCATTACCTGGGTGACAAAATCAGCAGTGGTGGAGGGTGCTCCGAAAGTACTGTAGCTAGAGTCCGAACAGGATGGAAAAAGTTCAGAGAGCTTATACCACTATTGACCGCTAAAGGTTTCTCTCTAAAAATGAAAGGCAGGCTGTATGATGCTTGCATACGAACAGCAATGTTACATGGCAGTGAGACTTGGGCATTGTGTACAGAGGATCTACGCAGACTGGAGAGGAACGAAGCTTGCATGCTCTGTTGGATGTGTAATAGTAATATACGCGAACGGCAAAGCATAACTGAACTAAGGGAGTAATTAGAAATAAGAGGGATCAGATGCTGTTTACTCGAGAGAAGACTATGTTGGTATGGTCACGTGATGCGCATGAAAGACGACAGCTGTATAAAAAAGTGGAGGGCGATAAAAATAGACAGTAGCCACGGAGTAGGCAGACCCAGAAAAACCTGGGACGACTTGATAAATTCCGACCTCACACACTTGCACCTCTCCAAGACAATGTCACTGGACCGAGATCTTTGGCGCTACGCAGTAATAGAGAAGACCCGCCTTGCCTAAGTGCAAAGCGAAACTTACAGTCAGTAGGCACCTCTTAACCTACCCTCACCCCATCCACACCACCCCTTTCGATGTAAAGTTATGTTGGTACCATAACATCCAGTCCTAAATAAATGCGGTCATGTAGGTGTCACGACAAAAAACACACAGTCCACGCTGTAATGTGGCCGTGTAGGTAACACGGTAAAAACCTCCCTGTCCACACTGTAAAAGTGGTTGGTGTTAGGAAGGGCATCCAGCCGTAGAAAACCCGCCAGACAGTCCTATACGAGCAAGACAACCAATATTGCCTTAAGTGGGAAAATTCCCGTCCAAACCCATGCTAGTGTGAGTAAATATATATATATATTAGAGAATAATCAAAACTATTTTTAAAACATTTTATTGCTGACAATCGTTTCTTCCAAACTTTCATTTCGAATCATCAGAGCACTAGCAAAGTTTAGACATAATTGACCTATTCCACAGAACAATTGTAAAGATACGTAGATGTTAGTGTTGTCATTAACAGTCATATTTACAGAGTGAAGATGATGTGGTCAGTATCAGTGGAAGCGACAAAGATTATAAAAGAATAATACATGTATTATTCTTTTATAATCTTTGTCACATCCACTGATACTGACCACATCATCTTCACTCTGTAAATATGACTGTTAATGACAACACTAACATCTACGTATCTTTACAATTGTTCTGTAGAATAGGTGGTTAATTATATGTCTAAACTTTGGTAGTGCTCTGATGATTCCAAACGAAAGTTTGGAAGAAACGATTGTCAGCAATAAAATGTTTTGAACATAGTTTTGATTATTGTGTAATTTATATTCCTGCTCTGTAAAGCATCTGATGTATTTACATTGAGCTATTTATCTTACTGGTAATAAGGTTGTAATGAGTTACTGACCTTTCCTGTCTATAGTTGTATATAGTGTGTATATAACTATAAATAATATATATATATATATATATATATGTTGGTGTGACTAAATATACTACTGTACTGGAGAGGACTGGTCTAACTGTACTGGAGAGGACTGGTCTAACTGTACTGGAGAGGACTGGTCTAACTGTACTGGAGAGGACTGGTCTAACTGTACTGGAGATGACTGGTCTAACTGTACTGGAGAGGACTGGTCTAACTGTACTGGAGAGGACTGGTCTAACTGTACTGGAGAGGACTGGTCTAACTGTACTGGAGAGGACTGGTCCAACTATACTGGAGAGGACTGGTCTAACTGCACTAGAGAGGACTGGTCTAACTATACTGGAGAAGACTGGTCTAACTATACTGGACAGGACTGGTCTAACTAGACTGGAGAGGACTGGTCTAACTGTACTAGAGAGGACTGGTCTAATTGTACTGGAGAGGACTGGTCTAATTGTACTGGAGAGGACTGGTCTAATTGTACTGGAGAGGACTGGTCTAACTATACTGGAGAGGACTGGTCTAACTGTACTGGAGAGGACTGGTCTAACTGTACTGGAGAGGACTGGTCTAACTGCACTAGAGAGGACTGGTCTAATTGTACTGGAGAGGACTGGTCTAACCCATGCTGTACTAGAGAGAAGTGGTCTAACCCATGCTGTACTGTAGAGGACAGGTATAACCCATGATAGTATGGGGAAATGGACATAAAAATGATGATGTCAGGTTTTTGATTTCATGTTTTATTTTTAATGTTTATTTTTTCTTTGACAAACAAACAATAATACCTGAGAGTCTGACAGGCCCCACGTGACACTAACAATTTCACACAAGCAATTCTACCATTCTTCACAGCATCGTGTAATGCAGTGTCATTCTCAGATCCTGGTGTATTCAGAAGGGCACCATTATCAAGTAAAACTTTAATAACTTTCTCATAACCATGGTTACAGGCTTCATGCTGCAAGGTAAAAAAAAAAAAAATCTATTATCACCACATGACAACTACATTGTAGATAAAACATACCAATAGTTACAAACATGACTGGTTGGTTAACAAGTTAGCTTTGGAACCACATGGTTTGTGGTTTAGTTCTACTGCATAGTAAACTGGGCTAGCATCTTTTAACATAGCCTTCGGCCAAAACCAAACGGTTGTGAAGCAAACTCCTTAACCAAGTAAGCATGTTTGCACTCAATACCAGTTAACTTTTAAAACAGTAAGTTGCCTAAATAGGAAACTGCCACAAGAATTAGGACAGAGTTACACACACCTGAGAAATTATTGTAAATTTACTGAAGTAGGACATGAGAAATTATTCTAAATTTTCTTAACCATATAATAAAGAAGCTATTCACTGAAGTTTACCCTTTTTAATTAGTTCAATTATTTCATATTTTAACACTAGCTTGTAACTATATCGGTCTTTTATACTTTTCTTTCAGTCAAACTTATTACATTATACATCTTTTGTTTCCAGTCTCTCTCTCTATCAGGCTGTGTATGCCTGGTTTAGAATAGGTACACCATATCCCTGTGTATTGTAAGAAGCAACTAAAAAGTGTTGGTGTCAAGAAGGGTATCCAGCTGAAAAACATTGCTTCAAAAAGTTCTGTCCTACCCATGCCAGCATGGAAGGCTGACAAAAACAAATGATGAAGATGATCTTCTTTGTCCACTTGTTCCAGAGTAGGTTGTGGGAGGCAGAGTCTTCAAACACACCTTCCAGTGGGTCCTGTCAGAAGCAACTAAATCCATTTGACCCGACTGAATCTCCAAGCGAGACCAGCTGAGCTCTTGGCTGTTATTCAACCACCTTGCTCAGGGTCTACCCCTGGATCTCCTGCCGGTTGGTCTTGCTAATAAAATTTGTCCAGGGATTCTTTCCTGAGACATTCACATGCCCATAGTATCAGAGCTGTGATCTCTCTCTCTCTCATATATATATATACATACGAGGTGTATCAGAAAAAGTTCCAGGACTGATGTCACAAAAATTTTATTTCAAACCCAAACTTCACACTAAGAGTTTTCTCCTTCAAAGTAATCCCCCTGGAGTATGTAACTGTAGTCTTAGCTCTCTGCAGCGATCAAACTTTTTTCTTCATAATTCTATATACATGTCCATGTGCAGGGCGATAAAAATAGACGGTAGCCACGGAGTAGGCAGACCCAGAAAAACCTGGGACGACTTGATAAATTCCGACCTCACACACTTACACCTCTCCAAGACAATGTCACTGGACCGAGAGCTTTGGCGCTACGCAGTTATACAGAAGACCCACCTTGCCTAAGTACAAAGCGAAACCTAGTCAGTAGGCACCTCTAACAAAATACCCCCCCCTCCCACTACCCCCCCCCCCCCCCCTAAATGTGAAGTTATGTTGTACCACAACATCCAGTCCGAAACAAATGAGGTCGTGTAGGTGTCACGACAAAAAAAAAAAAACACAGAGTCCACGCTGTAATGTGGCCGTGTAGGCAACATGGTAAAAACCTCCCAGTACACACTGTAAACGTGGTTGGTGTTGGGCAGGGCAACCAGCCGTAGAAAACCCGCCAGACGTGTAGGTGTCACGACAAAAAAACACAGTCCACGCTGTAATGTGGCCGTGTAGGTAACACGGTAAAAACCTCCCAGTACACACTGTAAACGTGGTTGGTGTTGGGAAGGGCATCCAGCCGTAGAAAACCTGCCAGACATCCTACCAATCTTGCCTCAAGTGGGAAAACTCCCGTCCAAACCCATGCAAGCGTGAAAGATGGACGTTAAACGATGATGATGATGATGTCCTCTGTTTCACGTCATCAAGCAATGAGCACAGAGCAATGAACAAACTTGAAGTTTCAGGTACGGTTGAGGAAAACTCCGTCAGAAGCACTGGGATTGCTGCAGCAAGTGTATGGAGATGAGACGATGCCACGCTCACATGCTTTTGAGTGGTGCAAGAGGTTTAAAGAAGGACGCGAGGACGACCCCAGGAGTGGAAGGCCCTCAACAACCAGGACTGAGGTCAACGTTGAGCGCGTCAGGCACATGGTGCGTAGCGATCGTTGGCTGACTGTTCGACTGATGGCAAATGAGCTGGGCATGAATCGAGACAGCGTCTGGAAGATTCTCACTGAAGATTTGGATATGCCGAAAGTCTGCGCAAAGATGGTGCCAAAACTGCTGAACGATGATCAGAAGGGTCAATGCATGCAAGTGTGCCAGGACATCCTCGAGTGTCTTGAAACTGAACCAGACTTGCTAGGGACAGTCATCACCAGTGATGAGTCATGGATCTTCGAGTACAACCCGGAGGGGACCCGCTTTGAAGACGTGGATGACATCAAAAAGGTTGTGACGACGGAACTGCGGAGGATCCCGGAAGAATCCTTCCAGGAGTGCATGCAAGCATGGCAGAAAAAGATGGAAAAGTGCATTAGACTCCAGGGGGATTACTTTGAAGGAGAAAACTCTTAGTGTGAAGTTTGGGTTTGAAATAAATCTTTTGTGACATCAGTCCTGGAACTTTTCTGACACACCTTATATATTTCTCATCACCAGTCTGAGGAGCAAATCGATACTGGAGTTGGGTCCGTAAGTCCTATGGGCCACCTTAAACCAATCCTCTGCGAAACGCATGTAACAGGTTGATACACAAATATCTTTTATATGTAAACGAAACTTCCTTCTTCTATTATATAATATATACACATATACTGGGAGAAAGACAGTGTCCCCCCACATCGACCCAATAAAGGCACCAGCAGTGTTAGTCGAAGGTAGTATAATAAGTAAGGCAATCAAAGATATGAAGACGGGTAAGGCAGCTGGGCCTTCGGAAATAGTTGCTGAGATGCTGAAAGCCTCTGGTACGGTGGGACACACCATGGTCACCCGGATAGTAAACCAAGTCATACAGAATGGGGTTGTTCCGAAGGACTGGCGTAGCAGCATCATCGTTAACTGTTACAAGGGTAAAGGAGACGCCCTAGATAGGAGTAACTATAGAGGCATTAAATTAATCGACCAGGTCATGAAGGTCACGGAAAAAGTAATAGCGCAACTAATCAGAGAGAGAATTGATCTAGATGAAATGCAGTTCAGGTTTGTGTCAGGCAAAAGTACCACAGACGCTCTTTTCATTGTACGACAACTACAGGAGAAGTACCTAGCTAAAAGTAAACCCCTATACATAGCTTTTGTCGACTTGGAGAAAGCCTTCGATAGAGTCACCCGTTCCATTATCTGGTGGGCTCTTAGAAAAATAGGTGTTGACGAATGGCTTGTGAGAGCTATACAAGCCATGTATAAAGAAACAGTCAGCAAGGTTAGAATTAACAACGAATATAGTGAAGAGTTTAGCGTAAAAGTTGGTGTCCATCAGGGCTCTGTTCTTAGCTCCCTACTATTTATTATTGCCCTTCAGGCTATAACAGAGGAGTTCAAGACCGGCTGTCCATGGGAACTCCTATACGCAGATGATCTAACGCTCATAGCTGAATCAATGACCGGGCTAGAGAAGAAATTCCAAACATGGAAGCACGGCCTAGAATCAAAAGGCCTTAAAATTAACCTGGCTAAGACTAAAGTTCTAGTTTGTAGGAAAGAAAATAAGGCGCCGGTCCCTTCCGGGAAATAGCCATGCTCAGTGTATAGGAAAGGCATAGGTAGAAACTCCATTTTATGTCCCAAATGCAAAGTATGGGTGCATAAAAGATGTAGTGGGATCACAGGTAAGCTAACTAAGAACACAGATTTTACATGTGGCCAGTGCTCTGGTGCAATAAGTAGCAGCAAGTGCCCACAAAATACTAGCTCTTTCAATTGCGCCGAGGGTTCTATAGAAATAGTGGATAGCTTCCGTTACCTGGGTGACAAAATCAGCAGTGGGGGAGGGTGCTCTGAAAGTACAGTAGCTAGAGTCAGAACGGGATGGAAAAAGTTCAGAGAGCTTATACCACTATTAGCCGCTAAAGGGTTCTCCCTAAAAATGAAAGGCAGGTTGTATGATGCCTGCATACGAACAGCAATGTTGCATGGCAGTGAGACCTGGGCATTGTGTGCAGAGGATATACGCAGACTAGAGAGGAACGAAGTTTGCATGCTCCGCTGGATGTGTAATAGTAATATACGTAAACGGCAAAGCATAAACGAACTAAGGAAAAAATTAGGAATAAGAGGGACCAGATGTTGTTTACTCGAGAGAAGGCTACGTTGGTATGGTCACGTGATGCGCATGAAAGACGACAGCTGTATAACAAAGTGCAGGGCAATAAAGATAGATGGTAGCCACGGAGTAGGCAGACCCAGAAAAACCTGGGACGAGCTGATAAATTCCGACCTCACACACTTACACCTCTCCAAGACAATGTCACTGGACCGAGACCTTTGGCGGTACTCAGTAACAGAGAAGACCCGCCTTACCTAAATACAAAGTAAAACCTACTACAGTCAGTAGGCATCTCTAACAAAATACACCCCGTCCCACCCCATCCACACTGCCCCTTTCAATGCAAAGTTATGTTGGTGCCACAACATCCAGGCCGAAACAAATGAGATCGTGTAGGTGTCACGACAAAAAACACACAGTCCATGCTGTAATGTGGCCGTGTAGGCAACACGGTAAAAACCTCCCAGTCCCACACTGTAAATGTGGTTGGTGTTAGGAAGGGCATCCAGCTGTAGAAAACCCGCCAGAGCAAGACAACCACTCTTGCCTCAAGTGGGAAAACCCCCGTCCAAACCCATGCAAGCGTGGAACATGGACGTTAAACGATGATGATGATGATGATGATGACGATGATGATACTTTCTATTATATAATATATATATACATATACTTTATATGTATGGATGCACTTGGCTTAGTGGTTTGAGTATTGGCCTTGCAATCGAAAGGTTGTGAGTTCAATTCTCTGACCAGGTGATGTGTTGTTTCCTTGAGCAAGACACTGTATTTCACATTGCTCCAGTTTACTCAGCTGTAGAAATGAGATTATAGGACTGGGGTCCATATCATTCCATTGCAAAGTGGTCGTGGAGGTGCCACGGCAAAAAAGCACCCAGCCCACACTGTAAAGTGGACGTGTAGGCGCCATGGAAAAAAAGCAACCAGCACTCACTGTAAATGAGGTTGGTGTTAGGAAGGGCATCCAGCTATAGAAATCAAGCCAGAATCAGTTCCCATCCCACCCTTGCAAGCAGGGAAAAGCGGATGTAAAATGATGATGATACTTTGATATTTACTTTACATTTATACAATTCCCCAATGTATTGAAACATTTGTGTGTAATTGGACAAATATCAAATGAAACTGCTTACATTGAAATTTAACAATGCCAGGCATCAGTCTAGACCAGTTTAACCACTAATATTAACCAGGATAGAACTGACACAGATGTATAATAGAATAGAAAAGTTAACTAATCAATACATACAACCCAATAAGGAATTTGTTTCACTCGACTTTCTATCATCAACAACTAAATCTCCGTCCAGTCATATGTTAAAACCTCAAAGGCACACTGGATAATGTATTAGTTGTATTAGTTTAAAAAAAGATAGTGTAGAGTATGCAAGCAGACCGCAAAGAGGACATGATTGTTGATTGCACCAGTGATTCCCATAATGCAACAGAAGTAAAGGGAAACGGCACTAGCGTCTTACAATTCTAGCATCTAGCAACTCTAGTGTCTTAAAAATATCAGTCATGAACAAAGATCTTTTTACAAAACATGTATTTTAGTGTTGCCTCTTCTTGGTCTATATAACACAACTGGAAGTTATAGTGGGATTGTTACTGGAATGTCTGTGATCATAAGTTAGCTTCAGCCTTTCATTGTATTTCTCCACAAGCTAGAAAATACCATCATATATAGGGCTACACAGGTGAAATAGTGATTATTTGGGCCCCCATCATCGTTTAACGTCTATCTTCCACGCTAGCATGGGTTTGACGGGAGTTGTCCCATTCAAAACAAGATTGGTCGGGTGACCTTGTCTCGCTCGTATGGGACTGTCTGGCAGGTTTTCTACGGATGGATGCCCTTCCTAACACCAACCACGTTTACATTGTGGACTGGGAACTTTTTACCGTGTTACCTACACGACCACATTACAGTGTGGACTGTGTTTTTTTTGCCGTGACACCTACACGACCTCATTAGTTTGGACTGGATGTTGTGGTACCAACATAACTTTATAGAGAAAGGGTGGTGATGGCAAGAGTGGGAGGATGGAGTAGGGGTAGTGGGTTGGGGTGTGTTTGGGTCGGAGGGACCTACTGACTGTAGGTTAACTTTGCATGTAGGGAAGGCGGGTCTTCTCTAATACTGTGTGGCACCAAAGATCTCGATCCAGTGACATTGTCTTAGAGAGGTGTAAGTGTGGAAGGTCAGACTTTATCATGTCATTCCAGGTTTTTCTGGGTCTACCTACTCCGTAACTTCCATCAGTTTTGATCGCCCTGCACTTTTTTATACAGCTGTCGTCTTTCATGCATATCACATGACCATACCAACGTAGTCTTCTCTCGAGTAAACTGAATCTGATCCCTCTTATGCCTAATTTCTCATTTAGTTCAGCTGTTCACGAATATTACTATTATACATCCATCGGATCATGCATGTTTCGTTCCTGTCCAGTCTGCACAGGTCCTCTGCACACAATGCCCATGTCTCACTGCCATGAAACATTGCTGTTTGTAGAGAGAAACCTTTAGTGGTCAATAGTGGTATAAGCTCTCTGAACTTTTTCCATCCCGTTCTGACTCTGGCTACTATACTTTCAGAACACCCTCCACCACTGCTGAATTTGTCACCCAGGTAACGGAAAGCGTCCACTATTTCTACGGAACCATAATCATTTGTACATATTCCATGTTGGACTGAGTTGGGTGGGTTGTTACAGTGTGTCAACTCTTAGTGTTACTGTTATTCTAGATTGGTCTGAGGACCATGTCTTGTTCATAACTTCCAATTTTTGGCATTATCTCTATGGCTAGATGTCAGTCCCAGCACCAACCATAGTCTGGTTAGATATTATCGTGGAAGCAGCACTATCTATTTACACAATGTACTAAGTCATTTTATCAAGGCATCAGCTTTAGAGAAGTCTTGTCCTTCATTGTCAACATCATTTTAACATCCGCTTTCTGTTAGCAAGGGTTAGACGTATCTACCTAGACCAAGTCAGTACTTAAGTGGGACTTCTGACATGCCAGAGATCTGTGTCTCGCTTATGTATATTCTTAACATTCTCTCTTTAATGTTTAAGGCTAGTTTTAATTTTTATTAGACTACCCGTGACCCGCTGGGTCACATTGCCTTTAAAATATCTTTTTTAAAATCGTGTTTATTTAAAAATAATTTTTAAATAATTAAAATATACAAAGACATGTATATAATATGAAATGAAACTGGAAGGCCCATATATATATACGTGTGTGTATGTATCATCATCATCTTCGTTTAACGTCCATTTTCCATGCTAGCATGGGTTATATATATATAAATGTGTGTGTTTGTATACATATATATGTCTATGTGTGTGTGTATATATATATATATATACTTAGGTTAATAGGAGTTAGGTATTGTATACCCGTGTCCCATTAAGGTATTGGTACCATAATAATTAGCTCTATGCTTTGGAGCAGAGCCGTATATATGATAAAGAACACAAGAGCGTCTACAACATCAAAAGATTTTTATTGGCTTACAATGTTTCTTCCTTACGTAACCATAGGATTCGTCAGAGCTATAAAAGGGGTTTGATTGGTGTTATGGACTCTACCAACCAAACATTCAAGAACAAAGAGTAAAGAGCAAAAGTAGGGGACGATAAGTCTAATTTTGGTGCGGGGGGGGGGTCCGTGTTTACTAGCTGCGGTCATATTCATTCCCGGGAGTCGAGTGGTTAGCTGAACCATAGATGGGGTGGCGTCGATAGTAGGGTGCAGAGGCTACACACACACAAAGGGCATACAATATATATATAACGGAGGAGAAAGTACATGAGGTAATTAGAAATGGAAAAAGAGTAATAATAATAATCTATAATTAATAATGTATAATAAGGCATGGGGAAGATTACACTATAATAAGGTAAAATATAAAGGAGGATAAGAGTGAAAATAAGAATAAAGATAAAAAATATATATATATTAAAAAAATATATAGAGAATATATAAAGAAATATAAGCAAGTATTTGAAGGGGAAAACACAATGTAAAAAAAACAGATTTTTTTTTTTTTTTTTCAAATAAAAATATAATTATGGGGGGAGAAAACGGGATAGAGAAATATGATCAAATGTGATTAGTTGAGAGAATATAAGATGATAATAGTTTTGTCAAGTTTATACATCTTAATAATAAATAATCTGTATATCAGAGTTACAGAACCTTCAATTCACTTACAGGTTCAAGCCACGTGGCATAGTCCATTGTTTATCTGTGCGGTCATGTGCGTTTGTTTTTGACACCACAGCAGATGCACAAGTTCATAAATTCCAATGCAGATAGAAATCTATTTTTGCTCACCCAGACATCGACGGAAGATCCAATATTCCTAGTTCAATATGTGTGTGGTGTTATTTTGGTCGCACAAATCAATCACTTGGTTCAGTATTATGGAGTATGGTTGTATATCTCGAAATCACAAGGATCACAGTACTCCGGTTTGGTGAGATTATCGGTCATCCAACTATGTTGTCGGTGGTTGGATTCAATTCTATTGCCCCGAACGTAGAACTTTGGTGTCGATTGAACATTAACGAGGCAGAGTGAGATCGCATCTGTGGTACAAAACGGTACGCAAGGAAATTCTTCGTCTTCGTTTCATCCTGGTCCAGCAGTCACGTGCAAGAACCGTTACGTAGTAATTGTGATGGTAATCGGTCAAGATAGTAACTGACCGAAAATTCTCTTAGGAATTCAGACAGGCATGACAGGTACATTTAGGTCAGCAGTTTCTTTGTGTACATGTGTCCGATACACACAGACACATATTTATATGTATTTCAACTCAAAAAATTCAATTGATTCGCTTATTGATATTATATCTCTGTTGCTCCGATGTGCATGTTGTGGTGTTCTGTTCGTGTTTAGCATTCACTGTGTTTTGCCATTGCCTTGAATGTGATGTTATGGTCATCAATAGTTCGGCAAGCGCATTCCTCTCTTATATTGCGGAGAATGGTGTTCTGGTCCTCAGTAAACATTTGGGTCAGCAGGAGGGGTGGTGGTTCTCAGTTTCAACTTCGACAATACATATGTGTTACTCTACATATCGTGCTCCTCTCAAAGAAGAGTATTATAGGAGGAATTCATGCCAAACACCACATATAGAGAAGACTTCTACTGAAAAAATATACATACATATACACATATATACACACATCATACACACACATTCCTAAGAGAATTTTCGGTCAGTTACTATCTTGACCGATTACCATCACAATTACTACGTAACGGTTCTTGCACGTGACTGCTGGACCAGGATGAAACGAAGACGAAGAATTTCCTTGCGTACCGTTTTGTACCACAGATGCGATCTCACTCTGCCTCGTTAATGTTCAATCGACACCAAAGTTCTACGTTCGGGGCAATAGAATTGAATCCAACCACCGACAACATAGTTGGATGACCGATAATCTCACCAAACCGGAGTACTGTGATCCTTGTGATTTCGAGATATACAACCATACTCCATAATACTGAACCAAGTGATTGATTTGTGCGACCAAAATAACACCACACACATATTGAACTAGGAATATTGGATCTTCCGTCGATGTCTGGGTGAGCAAAAATAGATTTCTATCTGCATTGGAATTTACGAACTTGTGCATCTGATGTGGTGTCAAAAACAAATGCACATGACCGCACAGATAAACAATGGACTATGCCACGTGGCTTGAACCTGTAAGTGAATTGAAGGTTCTGTAACTCTGATATACAGATTATTTATTATTAAGATGTATAAACTTGACAAAACTATTATCATCTTATATTCTCCCAACTAATCACATTTGATCATATTTCTCTATCCCGTTTTCTCCCCCCATAATTATAATATTTTTATTTGAAAAAAAAAAAAAAAAAAAGAAAAAAAAAAAAATCTTTTTTTTTACATTGTGTTTTCCCCTTCAAATACTTGCTTATATTTCTTTATATATTCTCTATATATTTTTTTAATATATATATATTTTTTATCTTTATTCTTATTTTCACTCTTATCCTCCTTTATATTTTACCTTATTATAGTGTAATCTTCCCCATGCCTTATTATACATTATTAATTATAGATTATTATTATTACTCTTTTTCCATTTCTAATTACCTCATGTACTTTCTCCTCCGTTATATATATATTGTATGCCCTTTGTGTGTGTGTAGCCTCTGCACCCTACTATCGACGCCACCCCATCTATGGTTCAGCTAACCACTCGACTCCCGGGAATGAATATGACCGCAGCTAGTAAACACGGACCCCCCCCCGCACCAAAATTAGACTTATCGTCCCCTACTTTTGCTCTTTACTCTTTGTTCTTGAATGTTTGGTTGGTAGAGTCCATAACACCAATCAAACCCCTTTTATAGCTCTGACGAATCCTATGGTTACGTAAGGAAGAAACATTGTAAGCCAATAAAAATCTTTTGATGTTGTAGACGCTCTTGTGTTCTTTATCATATATATATATATATATATATATGTGTGGGTTCTGTGATCCATATACACTGGTCAGAGACACACACATATATATATATTCACACATACTCACATATATACACACACACACAACAGCACCAGCCCTCTCCCCCATTCCCCTTCTCGCTTTCAATCTACTCTCTCAAAACCACTATCACTTTCTCTCTATCCTTCTCTATCTCTCTATTTATGAAGGTACCCAGAAACATCCCGTATCTCAAGAACCTCTTCACCAATTTACGCGAAACTTGTTTTATTCCTTTTATATTCTCATTTCAGGGTCAGCTTCTTTTCAAAGAATTTTCTCATTATGCCCCCTTTTGGCTGTATTACATTACATACAAGCAAGCAAGCAATCAGAGAATTTTAGTAATATATAGATAGCTAGTTTTAGTGTTTATGCCTAGTTTTAGAGTTAAAGGCTAGGTAGTGTTTATGGCTAGGTAGAGTGTTTATGGCTAGATACAGTGTTTATGGCTAGATACAGTGTTTATGGCTAGATACAGTGTTTATGGCTAGATATAGTGTTTATGGCTAGATATAGTGTTTATGGCTAGATAGAGTGTTTATGGCTAGATACAGTGTTTATGGCTAGATACAGTGTTTATGGCTAGATAGAGTGTTTATGGCTAGATAGAGTGTTTATGGCTAGATAGAGTGTTTATGGCTAGATAGAGTGTTTATGGCTAGATAGAGTGTTTATGGCTAGGTAGAGTGTTTATGGCTAAGTAGAGTGTTTATGGCTAGGTAGAGTGTTTATGGCTAGATACAGTGTTTATGGCTAGGTAGAGTGTTTATGGCTAGGTAGAGTGTTTATGGCTAGATATAGTGTTTATGGCTAGGTAGAGTGTTTATGGCTAGGTAGAGTGTTTATGGCTAGATACAGTGTTTATGGCTAGGTAGAGTGTTTATGGCTAGGTAGAGTGTTTATGGCTAGATACAGTGTTTATGGCTAGGTAGAGTGTTTATGGCTAGATACAGTGTTTATGGCTAGGTAGAGTGTTTATGGCTAGATACAGTGTTTATGGCTAGGTAGAGTGTTTATGGCTAGATACAGTGTTTATGGCTAGATATAGTGTTTATGGCTAGATAGAGTGTTTATGGCTAGATAGAGTGTTTATGGCTAGGTAGAGTGTTTATGGCTAGGTAGAGTGTTTATGGCTAGATAGAGTGTTTATGGCTAGATATAGTGTTTATGGCTAGATACAGTGTTTATGGCTAGGTAGAGTGTTTATGGCTAGGTAGAGTGTTTATGGCTAGATACAGTGTTTATGGCTAGGTAGAGTGTTTATGGCTAGGTAGAGTGTTTATGGCTAGATACAGTGTTTATGGCTAGGTAGAGTGTTTATGGCTAGGTAGAGTGTTTATGGCTAGATACAGTGTTTATGGCTAGGTAGAGTGTTTATGGCTAGATACAGTGTTTATGGCTAGGTAGAGTGTTTATGGCTAGGTAGAGTGTTTATGGCTAGATACAGTGTTTATGGCTAGGTAGAGTGTTTATGGCTAGATATAGTGTTTATGGCTAGATATAGTGTTTATGGCTAGATACAGTGTTTATGGCTAGATAGAGTGTTTATGGCTAGATACAGTGTTTATGGCTAGATACAGTGTTTATGGCTAGATATAGTGTTTATGGCTAGATAGAGTGTTTATGGCTAGATACAGTGTTTATGGCTAGATACAGTGTTTATGGCTAGGTAGAGTGTTTATGGCTAGGTAGAGTGTTTATGGCTAGGTAGAGTGTTTATGGCTAGGTAGAGTGTTTATGGCTAGATACAGTGTTTATGGCTAGGTAGAGTGTTATGGCTAGATAGAGTGTTTATGGCTAGATACAGTGTTTATGGCTAGGTAGAGTGTTTATGGCTAGGTATGGTGTTTATGGCTAGATATAGTGTTTATGGCTAGATACAGTGTTTATGGCTAGATAGAGTGCAGTGTTTATGGCTAGGTATAGTGTTTATGGCTAGGTAGAGTGCAGTGTTTATGGCTAGGTATAGTGTTTATGGCTCGATATAGTGTTTATGGCTAGATACAGTGTTTATGGCTAGGTATAGTGTTTATGACTAGATACAGTGTTTATGGCTAGATATAGTGTTTATGGCTAGATATAGTGTTTATGGCTAGATATAGTGTTTATGGCTAGATACAGTGTTTATGGCTAGGTAGAGTGCAGTGTTTATGGCTAGGTATAGTGTTTATGGCTAGGTAGAGTGCAGTGTTTATGGCTAGGTATAGTGTTTATGGCTAGATATAGTGTTTATGGCTAGATACAGTGTTTATGGCTAGATATAGTGTTTATGGCTAGGTAGAGTGCAGTGTTTATGGCTAGATATAGTGTTTATGGCTAGGTATAGTGTTTATGGCTAGGTATAGTGTTTATGGCTAGATATAGTGTTTATGGCTAGATATAGTGTTTATGGCTAGATATAGTGTTTATGGCTAGATACAGTGTTTATGGCTAGATATAGTGTTTATGGCTAGATACAGTGTTTATGGCTAGGTATAGTGTTTATGGCTAGATATAGTGTTTATGGCTAGATATAGTGTTTATGGCTAGGTAGAGTGCAGTGTTTATGGCTAGGTAGAGTGCAGTGTTTATGGCTAGGTATAGTGTTTATGGCTAGATATAGTGTTTATGGCTAGATACAGTGTTTATGGCTAGGTATAGTGTTTATGGCTAGATACAGTGTTTATGGCTAGGTATAGTGTTTATGGCTAGATATAGTGTTTATGGCTAGATATAGTGTTTATGGCTAGATACAGTGTTTATGGCTAGATATAGTGTTTATGGCTAGATATAGTGTTTATGGCTAGATATAGTGTTTATGGCTAGGTAGAGTGCAGTGTTTATGGCTAGGTATAGTGTTTATGGCTAGGTATAGTGTTTATGGCTAGATACAGTGTTTATGGCTAGATACAGTGTTTATGGCTAGGTATAGTGTTTATGGCTAGATATAGTGTTTATGGCTAGATATAGTGTTTATGGCTAGGTAGAGTGCAGTGTTTATGGCTAGATATAGTGTTTATGGCTAGATATAGTGTTTATGGCTAGATACAGTGTTTATGGCTAGATACAGTGTTTATGGCTAGATACAGTGTTTATGGCTAGATACAGTGTTTATGGCTAGATATAGTGTTTATGGCTAGATACAGTGTTTATGGATAGATATAGTGTTTATGGCTAGATATAGTGTTTATGGCTAGATATAGTGTTTATGGCTAGATATAGTGTTTATGGCTAGATAGAGTGTTTATGGCTAGGTAGAGTGTTTATGGCTAGATATAGTGTTTATGGCTAGATATAGTGTTTATGGCTAGATAGAGTGTTTATGGCTAGATAGAGTGTTTATGGCTAGATACAGTGTTTATGGCTAGATATAGTGTTTATGGCTAGATATAGTGTTTATGGCTAGATAGAGTGTTTATGGCTAGATATAGTGTTTATGGCTAGGTAGAGTGTTTATGGCTAGATATAGTGTTTATGGCTAGATATAGTGTTTATGGCTAGATATAGTGTTTATGGCTAGATATAGTGTTTATGGCTAGGTAGAGTGTTTATGGCTAGATAGAGTGTTTATGGCTAGATACAGTGTTTATGGCTAGATATAGTGTTTATGGCTAGATACAGTGTTTATGGCTAGGTAGAGTGCAGTGTTTATGGCTAGGTATAGTGTTTATGGCTAGGTAGAGTGCAGTGTTTATGGCTAGGTATAGTGTTTATGGCTCGATATAGTGTTTATGGCTAGAGACAGTGTTTATGGCTAGGTATAGTGTTTATGATTAGATACAGTGTTTATGGCTAGATATAGTGTTTATGGCTAGATATAGTGTTTATGGCTAGATATAGTGTTTATGGCTAGATATAGTGTTTATGGCTAGATACAGTGTTTATGGCTAGGTAGAGTGCAGTGTTTATGGCTAGGTATAGTGTTTATGGCTAGGTAGAGTGCAGTGTTTATGGCTAGGTATAGTGTTTATGGCTAGATATAGTGTTTATGGCTAGATATAGTGTTTATGGCTAGATACAGTGTTTATGGCTAGATATAGTGTTTATGGCTAGATATAGTGTTTATGGCTAGATATAGTGTTTATGGCTAGGTAGAGTGCAGTGTTTATGGCTAGGTATAGTGTTTATGGCTAGGTATAGTGTTTATGGCTAGATACAGTGTTTATGGCTAGATACAGTGTTTATGGCTAGGTATAGTGTTTATGGCTAGATATAGTGTTTATGGCTAGATATAGTGTTTATGGCTAGGTAGAGTGCAGTGTTTATGGCTAGATATAGTGTTTATGGCTAGATATAGTGTTTATGGCTAGATACAGTGTTTATGGCTAGATACAGTGTTTATGGCTAGATACAGTGTTTATGGCTAGATACAGTGTTTATGGCTAGATATAGTGTTTATGGCTAGATACAGTGTTTATGGCTAGATATAGTGTTTATGGCTAGATATAGTGTTTATGGCTAGATATAGTGTTTATGGCTAGATATAGTGTTTATGGCTAGATAGAGTGTTTATGGCTAGGTAGAGTGTTTATGGCTAGATATAGTGTTTATGGCTAGATATAGTGTTTATGGCTAGATAGAGTGTTTATGGCTAGATAGAGTGTTTATGGCTAGATACAGTGTTTATGGCTAGATATAGTGTTTATGGCTAGATATAGTGTTTATGGCTAGATAGAGTGTTTATGGCTAGATATAGTGTTTATGGCTAGGTAGAGTGTTTATGGCTAGATATAGTGTTTATGGCTAGATATAGTGTTTATGGCTAGATATAGTGTTTATGGCTAGATATAGTGTTTATGGCTAGGTAGAGTGTTTATGGCTAGATAGAGTGTTTATGGCTAGATACAGTGTTTATGGCTAGATATAGTGTTTATGGCTAGATACAGTGTTTATGGCTAGGTAGAGTGCAGTGTTTATGGCTAGGTATAGTGTTTATGGCTAGGTAGAGTGCAGTGTTTATGGCTAGGTATAGTGTTTATGGCTCGATATAGTGTTTATGGCTAGAGACAGTGTTTATGGCTAGGTATAGTGTTTATGATTAGATACAGTGTTTATGGCTAGATATAGTGTTTATGGCTAGATATAGTGTTTATGGCTAGATATAGTGTTTATGGCTAGATATAGTGTTTATGGCTAGATACAGTGTTTATGGCTAGGTAGAGTGCAGTGTTTATGGCTAGGTATAGTGTTTATGGCTAGGTAGAGTGCAGTGTTTATGGCTAGGTATAGTGTTTATGGCTAGATATAGTGTTTATGGCTAGATACAGTGTTTATGGCTAGGTATAGTGTTTATGGATAGGTATAGTGTTTATGGATAGGTATAGTGTTTATGGCTAGATATAGTGTTTATGGCTAGATATAGTGTTTATGGCTAGATACAGTGTTTATGGCTAGGTATAGTGTTTATGGCTAGGTATAGTGTTTATGGCTAGATATAGTGTTTATGGCTAGGTAGAGTGCAGTGTTTATGGCTAGGTAGAGTGCAGTGTTTATGGCTAGGTAGAGTGCAGTGTTTATGGCTAGGTATAGTGTTTATGGTTAGATATAGTGTTTATGGCTAGATACAGTGTTTATGGCTAGGTATAGTGTTTATGGCTAGATATAGTGTTTATGGCTAGATATAGTGTTTATGGCTAGATACAGTGTTTATGGCTAGGTATAGTGTTTATGGCTAGATATAGTGTTTATGGCTAGATATAGTGTTTATGGCTAGATACAGTGTTTATGGCTAGATATAGTGTTTATGGCTAGATATAGTGTTTATGGCTAGGTAGAGTGCAGTGTTTATGGCTAGGTATAGTGTTTATGGCTAGATATAGTGTTTATGGCTAGATATAGTGTTTATGGCTAGATATAGTGTTTATGGCTAGATATAGTGTTTATGGCTAGATAGAGTGTTTATGGCTAGGTAGAGTGTTTATGGCTAGATATAGTGTTTATGGCTAGATATAGTGTTTATGGCTAGATATAGTGTTTATGGCTAGATAGAGTGTTTATGGCTAGATAGAGTGTTTATGGCTAGATACAGTGTTTATGGCTAGATATAGTGTTTATGGCTAGATATAGTGTTTATGGCTAGATAGAGTGTTTATGGCTAGATATAGTGTTTATGGCTAGGTAGAGTGTTTATGGCTAGATATAGTGTTTATGGCTAGATATAGTGTTTATGGCTAGATATAGTGTTTATGGCTAGATATAGTGTTTATGGCTAGGTAGAGTGTTTATGGCTAGATAGAGTGTTTATGGCTAGATACAGTGTTTATGGCTAGATATAGTGTTTATGGCTAGATACAGTGTTTATGGCTAGGTAGAGTGCAGTGTTTATGGCTAGGTATAGTGTTTATGGCTAGGTAGAGTGCAGTGTTTATGGCTAGGTATAGTGTTTATGGCTCGATATAGTGTTTATGGCTAGAGACAGTGTTTATGGCTAGGTATAGTGTTTATGATTAGATACAGTGTTTATGGCTAGATATAGTGTTTATGGCTAGATATAGTGTTTATGGCTAGATATAGTGTTTATGGCTAGATATAGTGTTTATGGCTAGATACAGTGTTTATGGCTAGGTAGAGTGCAGTGTTTATGGCTAGGTATAGTGTTTATGGCTAGGTAGAGTGCAGTGTTTATGGCTAGGTATAGTGTTTATGGCTAGATATAGTGTTTATGGCTAGATACAGTGTTTATGGCTAGGTATAGTGTTTATGGATAGGTATAGTGTTTATGGATAGGTATAGTGTTTATGGCTAGATATAGTGTTTATGGCTAGATATAGTGTTTATGGCTAGATACAGTGTTTATGGCTAGGTATAGTGTTTATGGCTAGGTATAGTGTTTATGGCTAGATATAGTGTTTATGGCTAGGTAGAGTGCAGTGTTTATGGCTAGGTAGAGTGCAGTGTTTATGGCTAGGTAGAGTGCAGTGTTTATGGCTAGGTATAGTGTTTATGGCTAGATATAGTGTTTATGGCTAGATACAGTGTTTATGGCTAGGTATAGTGTTTATGGCTAGATATAGTGTTTATGGCTAGATATAGTGTTTATGGCTAGATACAGTGTTTATGGCTAGGTATAGTGTTTATGGCTAGATATAGTGTTTATGGCTAGATATAGTGTTTATGGCTAGATACAGTGTTTATGGCTAGATATAGTGTTTATGGCTAGATATAGTGTTTATGGCTAGGTAGAGTGCAGTGATTATGGCTAGGTATAGTGTTTATGGCTAGATATAGTGTTTATGGCTAGATACAGTGTTTATGGCTAGATACAGTGTTTATGGCTAGATACAGTGTTTATGGCTAGATATAGTGTTTATGGCTAGGTAGAGTGCAGTGTTTATGGCTAGATATAGTGTTTATGGCTAGATATAGTGTTTATGGCTAGATATAGTGTTTATGGCTAGATACAGTGTTTATGGCTAGATACAGTGTTTATGGCTAGATACAGTGTTTATGGCTAGGTAGAGTGTTTATGGCTAGGTAGAGTGTTTATGGCTAGATACAGTGTTTATGGCTAGGTAGAGTGTTTATGGCTAGGTAGAGTGTTTATGGCTAGATACAGTGTTTATGGCTAGGTAGAGTGTTTATGGCTAGGTAGAGTGTTTATGGCTAGGTAGAGTGTTTATGGCTAGATACAGTGTTTATGGCTAGGTAGAGTGTTTATGGCTAGATACAGTGTTTATGGCTAGGTAGAGTGTTTATGGCTAGGTAGAGTGTTTATGGCTAGATACAGTGTTTATGGCTAGGTAGAGTGTTTATGGCTAGATATAGTGTTTATGGCTAGATATAGTGTTTATGGCTAGATACAGTGTTTATGGCTAGATAGAGTGTTTATGGCTAGATACAGTGTTTATGGCTAGATACAGTGTTTATGGCTAGATATAGTGTTTATGGCTAGATACAGTGTTTATGGCTAGATACAGTGTTTATGGCTAGGTAGAGTGTTTATGGCTAGGTAGAGTGTTTATGGCTAGGTAGAGTGTTTATGGCTAGGTAGAGTTTTTATGGCTAGATACAGTGTTTATGGCTAGGTAGAGTGTTATGGCTAGATAGAGTGTTTATGGCTAGATACAGTGTTTATGGCTAGGTATAGTGTTTATGGCTAGGTAGAGTGTTTATGGCTAGGTATGGTGTTTATGGCTAGATATAGTGTTTATGGCTAGATACAGTGTTTATGGCTAGATAGAGTGCAGTGTTTATGGCTAGGTATAGTGTTTATGGCTAGGTAGAGTGCAGTGTTTATGGCTAGGTATAGTGTTTATGGCTCGATATAGTGTTTATGGCTAGATACAGTGTTTATGGCTAGGTATAGTGTTTATGACTAGATACAGTGTTTATGGCTAGATATAGTGTTTATGGCTAGATATAGTGTTTATGGCTAGATATAGTGTTTATGGCTAGATACAGTGTTTATGGCTAGGTAGAGTGCAGTGTTTATGGCTAGGTATAGTGTTTATGGCTAGGTAGAGTGCAGTGTTTATGGCTAGGTATAGTGTTTATGGCTAGATATAGTGTTTATGGCTAGATACAGTGTTTATGGCTAGGTATAGTGTTTATGGCTAGGTATAGTGTTTATGGCTAGATATAGTGTTTATGGCTAGGTAGAGTGCAGTGTTTATGGCTAGATATAGTGTTTATGGCTAGATATAGTGTTTATGGCTAGATACAGTGTTTATGGCTAGATACAGTGTTTATGGCTAGATACAGTGTTTATGGCTAGGTAGAGTGTTTATGGCTAGGTAGAGTGTTTATGGCTAGATACAGTGTTTATGGCTAGGTAGAGTGTTTATGGCTAGGTAGAGTGTTTATGGCTAGATACAGTGTTTATGGCTAGGTAGAGTGTTTATGGCTAGGTAGAGTGTTTATGGCTAGATACAGTGTTTATGGCTAGGTAGAGTGTTTATGGCTAGATACAGTGTTTATGGCTAGGTAGAGTGTTTATGGCTAGATACAGTGTTTATGGCTAGGTAGAGTGTTTATGGCTAGGTAGAGTGTTTATGGCTAGATACAGTGTTTATGGCTAGGTAGAGTGTTTATGGCTAGATATAGTGTTTATGGCTAGATATAGTGTTTATGGCTAGATACAGTGTTTATGGCTAGATAGAGTGTTTATGGCTAGATACAGTGTTTATGGCTAGATACAGTGTTTATGGCTAGATATAGTGTTTATGGCTAGATACAGTGTTTATGGCTAGATACAGTGTTTATGGCTAGGTAGAGTGTTTATGGCTAGGTAGAGTGTTTATGGCTAGGTAGAGTGTTTATGGCTAGGTAGAGTGTTTATGGCTAGATACAGTGTTTATGGCTAGGTAGAGTGTTATGGCTAGATAGAGTGTTTATGGCTAGATACAGTGTTTATGGCTAGGTAGAGTGTTTATGGCTAGGTAGAGTGTTTATGGCTAGGTATGGTGTTTATGGCTAGATATAGTGTTTATGGCTAGATACAGTGTTTATGGCTAGATAGAGTGCAGTGTTTATGGCTAGGTATAGTGTTTATGGCTAGGTAGAGTGCAGTGTTTATGGCTAGGTATAGTGTTTATGGCTCGATATAGTGTTTATGGCTAGATACAGTGTTTATGGCTAGGTATAGTGTTTATGACTAGATACAGTGTTTATGGCTAGATATAGTGTTTATGGCTAGATATAGTGTTTATGGCTAGATATAGTGTTTATGGCTAGATACAGTGTTTATGGCTAGGTAGAGTGCAGTGTTTATGGCTAGGTATAGTGTTTATGGCTAGGTAGAGTGCAGTGTTTATGGCTAGGTATAGTGTTTATGGCTAGATATAGTGTTTATGGCTAGATACAGTGTTTATGGCTAGGTATAGTGTTTATGGCTAGGTATAGTGTTTATGGCTAGATATAGTGTTTATGGCTAGATATAGTGTTTATGGCTAGATACAGTGTTTATGGCTAGATATAGTGTTTATGGCTAGATACAGTGTTTATGGCTAGGTATAGTGTTTATGGCTAGATATAGTGTTTATGGCTAGATATAGTGTTTATGGCTAGGTAGAGTGCAGTGTTTATGGCTAGGTATAGTGTTTATGGCTAGATATAGTGTTTATGGCTAGATACAGTGTTTATGGCTAGGTATAGTGTTTATGGCTAGATACAGTGTTTATGGCTAGGTATAGTGTTTATGGCTAGATATAGTGTTTATGGCTAGATATAGTGTTTATGGCTAGATACAGTGTTTATGGCTAGATATAGTGTTTATGGCTAGATATAGTGTTTATGGCTAGATATAGTGTTTATGGCTAGATATAGTGTTTATGGCTAGGTAGAGTGCAGTGTTTATGGCTAGGTATAGTGTTTATGGCTAGGTATAGTGTTTATGGCTAGATACAGTGTTTATGGCTAGGTATAGTGTTTATGGCTAGATATAGTGTTTATGGCTAGATATAGTGTTTATGGCTAGGTAGAGTGCAGTGTTTATGGCTAGATATAGTGTTTATGGCTAGATATAGTGTTTATGGCTAGATACAGTGTTTATGGCTAGATACAGTGTTTATGGCTAGATACAGTGTTTATGGCTAGATATAGTGTTTATGGCTAGATACAGTGTTTATGGCTAGATATAGTGTTTATGGCTAGATATAGTGTTTATGGCTAGATAGAGTGTTTATGGCTAGGTAGAGTGTTTATGGCTAGGTAGAGTGTTTATGGCTAGATATAGTGTTTATGGCTAGATAGAGTGTTTATGGCTAGATAGAGTGTTTATGGCTAGATACAGTGTTTATGGCCAGATATAGTGTTTATGGCTAGATATAGTGTTTATGGCTAGATAGAGTGTTTATGGCTAGATATAGTGTTTATGGCTAGGTAGAGTGTTTATGGCTAGATATAGTGTTTATGGCTAGATATAGTGTTTATGGCTAGGTAGAGTGTTTATGGCTAGGTATAGTGTTTATGGCTAGATATAGTGTTTATGGCTAGATACAGTGTTTATGGCTAGATACAGTGTTTATGGCTAGATATAGTGTTTATGGCTAGATATAGTGTTTATGGCTAGGTAGAGTGTTTATGGCTAGATAGAGTGTTTATGGCTAGATATAGTGTTTATGGCTAGGTAGAGTGTTTATGGCTAGGTATAGTGTTTATGGCTAGATACAGTGTTTATGGCTAGATACAGTGTTTATGGCTAGATATAGTGTTTATGGCTAGATATAGTGTTTATGGCTAGGTAGAGTGTTTATGGCTAGATAGAGTGTTTATGGCTAGATACAGTGTTTATGGCTAGATATAGTGTTTATGGCTAGATACAGTGTTTATGGCTAGGTAGAGTGCAGTGTTTATGGCTAGGTATAGTGTTTATGGCTAGGTAGAGTGCAGTGTTTATGGCTAGGTATAGTGTTTATGGCTCGATATAGTGTTTATGGCTAGAGACAGTGTTTATGGCTAGGTATAGTGTTTATGATTAGATACAGTGTTTATGGCTAGATATAGTGTTTATGGCTAGATATAGTGTTTATGGCTAGATATAGTGTTTATGGCTAGATACAGTGTTTATGGCTAGGTAGAGTGCAGTGTTTATGGCTAGGTATAGTGTTTATGGCTAGGTAGAGTGCAGTGTTTATGGCTAGGTATAGTGTTTATGGCTAGATATAGTGTTTATGGCTAGGTATAGTGTTTATGGATAGGTGTAGTGTTTATGGATAGGTATAGTGTTTATGGCTAGATATAGTGTTTATGGCTAGATATAGTGTTTATGGCTAGATACAGTGTTTATGGCTAGGTATAGTGTTTATGGCTAGGTAGAGTGCAGTGTTTATGGCTAGGTAGAGTGCAGTGTTTATGGCTAGGTATAGTGTTTATGGCTAGATATAGTGTTTATGGCTAGATACAGTGTTTATGGCTAGGTATAGTGTTTATGGCTAGATATAGTGTTTATGGCTAGATATAGTGTTTATGGCTAGATACAGTGTTTATGGCTAGATACAGTGTTTATGGCTAGGTATAGTGTTTATGGCTAGATATAGTGTTTATGGCTAGATATAGTGTTTATGGCTAAATACAGTGTTTATGGCTAGATATAGTGTTTATGGCTAGATATAGTGTTTATGGCTAGATATAGTGTTTATGGCTAGGTAGAGTGCAGTGTTTATGGCTAGGTATAGTGTTTATGGCTCGATATAGTGTTTATGGCTAGATACAGTGTTTATGGCTAGGTATAGTGTTTATGGCTAGATATAGTGTTTATGGCTAGATATAGTGTTTATGGCTAGGTAGAGTGCAGTGTTTATGGCTAGATATAGTGTTTATGGCTAGATACAGTGTTTATGGCTAGATACAGTGTTTATGGCTAGATACAGTGTTTATGGCTAGATACAGTGTTTATGGCTAGATATAGTGTTTATGGCTAGATACAGTGTTTATGGCTAGATATAGTGTTTATGGCTAGATACAGTGTTTATGGCTAGATATAGTGTTTATGGCTAGATACAGTGTTTATGGCTAGATACAGTGTTTATGGCTAGATATAGTGTTTATGGCTAGATACAGTGTTTATGGCTAGGTATAGTGTTTATGGCTAGATACAGTGTTTATGGCTAGATACAGTGTTTATTGCTAGATACAGTGTTTATGGCTACATATAGTGTTTATGGCTAGATACAGTGTTTATGGCTAGATATAGTGTTTATGGCTAGATATAGTGTTTATGGCTAGATACAGTGTTTATGGCTAGATACAGTGTTTATGGCTACATATAGTGTTTATGGCTAGATATAGTGTTTATGGCTAGATACAGTGTTTATGGCTAGATACAGTGTTTATGGCTAGATATAGTGTTTATGGCTAGGTAGAGTGCAGTGTTTATGGCTAGGTATAGTGTTTATGCCTAGATATAGTGTTTATGGCTAGGTATAGTGTTTATGGCTAGATATAGTGTTTATGGCTAGATATAGTGTTTAAGGCTAGATACAGTGTTTATGGCTAGATATAGTGTTTATGGCTAGATATAGTGTTTATGGCTAGATACAGTGTTTATGGCTAGATATAGTGTTTATGGCTAGATATAGTGTTTATGGCTAGGTATAGTGTTTATGGCTAGATATAGTGTTTATGGCTAGGTATAGTGTTTATGGCTAGATATAGTGTTTATGGCTAGATACAGTGTTTATGGCTAGATATAGTGTTTATGGCTAGATATAGTGTTTATGGCTAGGTATAGTGTTTATGGCTAGATATAGTGTTTATGGCTAGGTATAGTGTTTATGGCTAGATATAGTGTTTATGGCTAGGTATAATGTTTATGGCTAGAAATAGTGTTTATGGCTAGGTATAGTGTTTATGGCTAGGTATAGTGTTTATGGCTAGGTATAATGTTTATGGCTAGAAATAGTGTTTATGGCTAGATATAGTGTTTATGGCTAGATATAGTGTTTAAGGCTAGATACAGTGTTTATGGCTAGATATAGTGTTTATCGCTAGATACTGTGTTATTGAGAGAGAAATATAGTGAAAGTGTGGAAGGTAGAGAGTGCTGTTATTACACTAAGAGTTTTGATTGAAATACCTATAATTTTATGAGCTAATTTGTCAACACTGCTGGAAAAACCTATGTGTATGTGTGTCCTAAGGAAAACCCTTGCTACATCATCAGCATCATTGTTTAACGACTATCTTCCACGCTAGCTTAGGTTTAGACGGGAATTGTCCCACTTGAGGCAAGATTGGTCGTGTCGCTCGTATGGGACTGTCTGGCAGGTTTTCTACAGCAGCATGCCCTTCCTAACACCAATCACGTTTACAGTGTGGGCTGGGTGCTTTTTTGCTGTGGCACCTCCATGACCACTTTGCAGTAGGAGGGTGTGGGGTCATGTTTCAGCTTCGGCGTGTACCCGTGAAGGGTCAGGTCTTCTGTATTACTGTGTGACGCCAGAGGTGACGGTCGTGTCATCGCCTTGGAGAGGTGTAATTGAGTAAGATCGGCTTTTATCACCTCATTCCAGGTCTTCTTGGGTCTCCCCACTCCGCAGTTTCCATCGACTTCTAGAGCTCTGCACCTTTTTATGCATCAGATGTCCATACCAACGCAACCGCCTCTCCTGCACACAGCATTTGATTCCTCTTATGCTCAGTCTCTCAATCCATTTATGCTTTGTCGTTCGCGTATATTACTATTACACATCCATCGGAGCATGCAGGCTTCGTTTCTTTCTAATCTACGCAAGTCTTCTACAGACAGCGCCCAGGTGTCACTACCATGTAACATTGCTGTTCGTATACACGCATCATATAGTCTGCCTTTCAATTTGAGGGAAAAGCCTTTTGCAGCTAGCAGTGGCAGTAGCTCCCTGAATTTCTTCCATCCCGTTCTTACCCTAGTTATTGTACTTGGTTGTGTTTGCTGCTTGCTGTCCCAGCACAGCTGCTGCATGTGAAGCCTACATTCTTAGTTAAGCTTCCTGAGATCCCACTACATCTCTTGTGAACCTATTGTTTGCATTTGGGGCAGAGGATGGAGGTCCTACCTACACCTTTCCTACATACTGAGCAAGGCCATTTCTCTGAGGGGATCTGGGTTCTGTTTTCTCGTCTACTTACAAGGACCTTAGTCTTTGTCAAGTTGACTTTGAGACCCTTTCTTTCTGGTCCCTGCTTCCAAGTTTTGAATTTTTTCTCTAGTTCTACTATAGATTCCACTATAAATGTGAGGTCATCTGCATACAGGAGTTCCCATGGGCATCCAGTTTTAAACCCCTCCGCTATGGCCTGCAGGACTATGATGAACAGGGAAGGGCTAAGAACAGAGCCCTGGTGGACACCAACCTGTACGCTAAATTCCTCGCTATACTCTTTGCTAATCCTAACTTTGCTTACTGCTCCTCTATACATGGCTTGTACAGCTTTCACAAGCCATTCATCTACTCCTTGTTTTCTAAGAACTCTGTCAAAGGCTTTGTCGAGATCGACGAATGCCAGGTAGAGTGGCTTACTTTTAGCTAGGTACTTTTCTGTAACTGCCTCACAAGGAAGAGGGCATCAGTTGTGCATCTTCCTGGCACAAACCCAAATTGCATCTCATCTAGTTTCACCCAGTCCCTAATCAACTGTGCTATAACTCTTTCTGTTACTTTCATGACGTGGTCCATCAGTTTTATACCTCTATAGTTTCCTCTATCTAGTGCATCACCTTTACCTTTGTAGCAGTTGACAATGACCATCCCAGGCTTTTTTTTGGTCTGCCTACTCTGTAACTTCCGTCAATTTTGATCGCCTTGCACTTTTTTATACAGCTGTCGTCTTTCATGCGCATCACGTGACCGTACCAACATAGTCTTCTCTCGAGTAAACAACATCTGATCCCTCTTATTCCTAATTTCTCCCTTAGTTCGTTTATGCTTTGCCGTTCACGTATATTACTATTATACATCCAGCGGAGCATGCAAACTTCGTTCCTCTCCAGTCTGCGTATATCCTCTGCACACAATACCTAAGTCTCACTGCCATGTAACATTGCTGTTCGTATACAGGCATCATACAGCCTGCCTTTCATTTTTAGAGAGAACCCTTTAGCGGCCAATAGTGGTATAAGCTCTCTGAACTTTTTCCATCCCTTTCTGACTCTAGCTACTGTACTTTCAGAGCACCCTCCCCCACTGCTGATTTTGTCACCCAGGTAACGGAAGGTGTCCACTATTTCTATAGTACCATCTGTGCAATGGAATGAGTTAGTATTCTGTGGGCATTTGCTGCTACTTATTGCACCAGAGCACCGGCCACATATAAAATCTATATTCTTAGTTAGCTTACCTGTGATCACACAACATCTATTATGCACCCATACTTTGCATTTGGGACATAAAATGGAGTTTCTGCCTACTCCTTTCCTACACACTGAGCATGGCCATTTCCCAGAGGGGACCTGTGCCCTATTTTCTTTTCTAGTTCAGCCATTGATTCAGCTATGCGCATTAGATCGTCTGCATAGAGAAGTTCCCATGGGCAGCCAGTCTTGAACTCCTCTGTTATGGCCTGAAGGGCAATAATAAACAGGAGGGGGCTAAGGACAGAGCCCTGATGGACACCAACCTTTACGCTAAATTATTCACTATATTCATGAATTCTAACCTTGCTGACTGTTTCTTTATACATGGCTTGTATAGCTCTCACAAGCCATTCATCAACCCCTAGTTTTCTAAGGGCCCACCAAGTCAACAAAAGCTAAGTAGAGGGGTTTACTTTTAGCTAGGTACTTCTCCTGTAGTTGTCGTACAAAGAAAAGGGCGTCCGTGGTACTTTTACCTGACACAAACCCAAACTGCATTTCGTCTAGATAAATTCTCTCTCTGATTAGTTGCGCTATAACGTTTTCTGTGACCTTCATGACCTGGTCAATTAATTTAATGCCTCTATAATTTCCTCTGTCTAGTGCATCTCCTTTACCCATGTAGCAGTTAATGATGCTGCTACGCCAGTCATTTGGTATGACCCCATTCTGTATGACTTGGTTTACTATCCGTGTGACCATAGTGTGTTCCACCATTCCAGATGCTTTCAGCATTTCAGCAACTATCTCCAAAGGCCCAGCTGCCTTGCCTGTCTTCATATCTTTGATTGCCTTACTTATCATACTACCTTCAACTTGCACTGCTGGTCCCTCTATTGGATCGATGTGGGGCAGACTATCTTTGTACCATTTATTCTCCTCATTTAGTAGCCTCTCGTAGTGACACTTCCAAGCTACCTTCTTATTAGCGTCAGTGATGGCAAGTACACCATCATCATTAAGGACACACTTCTCCCCGACAATATCACGGTTTTCCTTGACACATTGCCTAGCAATCCTGAACACCTCACGTTGTTGGTCGTCGCGTTGTAGAACATGCTTGAACTTACTTTCCTCTGCTTCCCTTCTTGCGAAGTACACTTGTCTCCTAGCTTCCCTCCTGGCCACTTGATAGTCTTCTCTACTTCCCCCATCCCGCCATACTTTCCAAGCCTGCTTTTTACCTTGATTGACTCCTCCACCTTACTGTTCCACTACCGTGTTACTCTCCTCCTGCCTATAGGTCTGCTCCAACCACAGATTTCATCTGTCGCCTTCAGCAGGTTAGCTTTCAGGAATTCCTACTGTTCCTCTATATTGTATGACTCTAATTGTTCTTCCTTACTGTCAAAAGCATCAAGTAATATTCTGTTAAGTTTGTTTCTGGCTGTGGGGTCCTTTAACTTCCATATTCTTCTCCTTAGGGTAGTCCTCATCTGTTGTCAAGTACGTCTCGTCCTGACTATGAGGTCGCTAACTATGAGGCTATGTTGGGAGGTGCATTCTTCACGGGGGGAGGGATTTAGTGTTTACAACAGACACTCTGTCACGTCTTCTGGTAAGGATTTAAAATATCTGACTGTCGTGTTCCCCTGATCTATAGGTGATCAAGTGATTGTCTTGTTTTTTGAGGTTTGTGTTACAGATAGTTAGGTTATTTTTGTCACAGAAATCCAGGATTCTGGAGCCTTCCTCATTTCTAGTACCAAACCCATAGCCTCCATGGATTCCGTTATAGCCGTCACAAAGTTGTCCTACATGACCATTTAGGTCGCCAGCAATAATTATGTAGTCAATGTCAGTTATTTGGGAGGTAGTGAGCATTAGCGACTCATAGAATTGTCTTCTTTTATAATGCCAGGCAGTCCAGATTGGGGTGCATACGCCGATATTATTGTCACAGTAGTTCTATTTAGGACAAGTCTTATTTTAATTATTCAGTCGTTCACTCTATTTACATCTATTATCTTATCTACCCATTTTTCTGCTAACATGATTCCTACTCCACCCAGCCCATTGTCATTTCCCACCCAGAAAAGCTTATAGCATCGTTTTTTACCCACAATGAATCTAGCAGACCCACCCCTCCACCTGGTCTCTTGAACACAGCAAACATCAACTTCCTTACATTCAAGCATCTCTACAACCTTGTTAGAGCGACCTTTCAAAGTGCCTACATTCATGGTACCAACTCTGAAGTTTTGGATTGCGTTTGGTGGGTAGGAAGGATGAGGCGCCGGGAGGGGTGAGGGAGATGGGTTTATATAAGCCATCCGTGGCCAAAATAAAGAGGAGGAGTCCTTGCATTCTCGTCCGGCCACATGAGGTGAATTTATCTTTATCTTTGGCATTGTCATTGAGTGTCCAGATTCTTCAGACTCTCCATAATTCCATAGTCCATCTAGCGTATCGAAAAGCAACCAGGTCTAAACTTAAGGAGTGATAGCCGAGGCAGTGGTTTTGTGAGAGAGATTGGTAAGAGAAACATATAAGCTGCTGAATTATGATTGGACCAAATAATAATGGGGGAACTGGGGGAGTTAGCGAGAAGGTTATTTTATAATATAATCCTAGAAATTCTGCTATAATTAAATGAGCAAATAACAGTAATAAGAGTTTACATACAAGTAGAAGATTGTTTTCGAGGGTCTGACAGAATTATGGGATTTTAAAATACAAGAAGATTGTTTTGAACAATCAGACAGAATCCAATCTTTTCTTTTCAATGTTATTCGATAATTCTAAGTTAAGCGGACGATATAATACTGATAGATGAATGGACTAGGAACATGGAGAGACAAGAAAAACAGAATGAATACATTACATTTCACGAAAGCGAGCAAGCTACAACTTGTAATAATGGTCTCTTATATAGGCACAAGGCCAGCAATTTTGGGGGAGGGGAAAGTTGATTAAATTGACCCCAGTGCGTGACTGGTACTTTATTTTTATTGATCACTGGAAGGCAAAGCTGACTTTCATTTGATTTCAACTCAGAATACAGAAGTCTGGAATAAATCAGTCATTTAATTACTGGCTGTTAAAATGATTGAGGATAATTTCTACTACACTGGGGATGTTTATATATTTCTACACTGGGGTTGTTTATATATTTCTACACTGGGGTTGTTTATATATTTCTACACTGGGGATGTTTATATATTTCTACTACACTGGTGATGTTTATATATGTCTACTACACTGGGGATGTTTATATATTTCTACTACACTGGGGATGTTTATATATTTCTACACTGGGGATGTTTATATATTTCTACACTGGGGTTGTTTATATATTTCTACTACACTGGGGTTGTTTATATATTTCTACTACACTGGGGATGTTTATATATTTCTACACTGGGGTTGTTTATATATTTCTACACTGAGGTTGTTTATATATTTCTACTACACTGGGGTTGTTTATATATTTCTACTACACTGGGGTTGTTTATATATTTCTACTACACTGGGGAAGTTTATATATTTCTACTACACTGGGGATGTTTATATATTTCTACTACACTGTGGATGTTTATATATTTCTACACTGGGGTTGTTTATATATTTCTACACTGAGGTTGTTTATATATTTCTACTACACTGGGGATGTTTATATATTTCTACACTGGGGATGTTTATATATTTCTACTACACTGGGGATGTTTATATATTTCTACACTGGGGTTGTTTATATATTTCTACACTGGGGATGTTTATATATTTCTACTACACTGGGGAAGTTTATATATTTCTACACTGGGGTTGTTTATATATTTCTACTACACTGGGGATGTTTATATATTTCTACTACACTGGGGTTGTTTATATATTTCTACTACACTGGGGTTGTTTATATATTTCCACACTTTGGTTGTTTATATATTTCCACACTTTGGTTGTTTATATATTTCTACACTGGGGATGTTTATATATTTCTACACTGGGGTTGTTTATATATTTCTACACTGGGGATGTTTATATATTTCTACTACACTGGGGATGTTTATATATTTCTACACTGGGGATGTTTATATATTTCTACACTGGGGATGTTTATATATTTCTACACTGGGGTTGTTTATATATTTCTACTACACTGGGGATGTTTATATATTTCTACACTGGGGATGTTTATATATTTCTACACTGGGGTTGTTTATATATTTCTACTACACTGGGGTTGTTTATATATTTCTACACTGGGGTTGTTTATATATTTCTACACTGGGGATGTTTATATATTTCTACTACACTGGGGATGTTTATATATTTCTACTACAATGCGGATGTTTATATATTTCTACACTGGGGATGTTTATATATTTCTACTACACTGGGGTTGTTTATATATGTCTACTACACTGGAGATGGTTATATATTTCTACACTGTGGTTGTTTATATATTTCTACACTGGGGATGTTTATATATTTCTACTACACTGGGGATGTTTATATATTTCTACTACACTGGGGATGTTTATATATTTCTACACTGGGGTTGTTTATATATTTCTATTACACTGGGGTTGTATATATATTTCTACACTGGGGATGTTTATATATTTCTACTACACTGGGGATGTTTATATATTTCTACTACACTGGGGATGTTTATATATTTCTACTACACTGGGGATGTTTATATATTTTTACACTGGGGTTGTTTATATATTTCTACTACACTGGGGTTGTTTATATATTTCTACACTGGGGTTGTTTATATATTTCTACACTGGGGATGTTTATATATTTCTACACTGGGGATGTTTATATATTTCTACACTGGGGATGTTTATATATTTCTACACTGGGGTTGTTTATATATTTCTACACTGGGGTTGTTTATATATTTCTACTACACTGGGGTTGTTTATATATTTCTACACTGGGGTTGTTTATATATTTCTACACTGGGGATGTTTATATATTTCTACTACACTGGGGATGTTTATATATTTCTACTACAATGCGGATGTTTATATATTTCTACACTGGGGATGTTTATATATTTCTACACTGGGGATGTTTATATATTTCTACTACACTGGGGTTGTTTATATATGTCTACTACACTGGAGATGGTTATATATTTCTACACTGTGGTTGTTTATATATTTCTACACTGGGGATGTTTATATATTTCTACTACACTGGGGATGTTTATATATTTCTACTACACTGGGGATGTTTATATATTTCTACACTGGGGTTGTTTATATATTTCTATTACACTGGGGTTGTATATATATTTCCACACTGGGGATGTTTATATATTTCTACTACACTGGGGATGTTTATATATTTCTACTACACTGGGGATGTTTATATATTTCTACTACACTGGGGATGTTTATATATTTTTACACTGGGGTTGTTTATATATTTCTACTACACTGGGGTTGTTTATATATTTCTACACTGGGGTTGTTTATATATTTCTACACTGGGGTTGTTTATATATTTCTACAACACTGTGGATGTTTATATATTTCTACTACACTGGGGATGTTTATATATTTCTACACTGGGGATGTTTATATATTAATTGCCACAATCTAGTAAAATAACCAAGTTTCCTCATTATTATACTAGTCTAGGGCGAAGGATTGGCACTATCAGTGGAGCATCAAACAGCATGCTTAGCAGCATCAAGTTATGGCTCTTTATGTTCTGAGTTGAAATCCTGCCGAGGTTAGCTTTGCCTTTCATCCTTTCTGGGTTCTTCTTCACCCACTTATTCCTGAGAGGGTCGTGGGGGCAGAGTCCTCAAACACTCCTTCCAGCAGGTCCTGTCAAAAGAAACCGTCTCCAATTGATCTGGCTGGATCACCAAGACCAGCCAAGCTCATGGATGTTATCCAACCATCCATCTTGCTTGGCGGTCTACTTCTGGGTCTCCTGCCGGTTGGTTTTGCCCATAAAATCTATGCAACAATTCTTTCCTGAGACATTCTAACCACATGCCAATAGTATCGAAGCTGTGATCTCTTAATTCAGAGAAGTATCGGCTCTACCTGGGGTGACTCTCAGATCTCTGGGCTATGCATTGTATTGAGTAACGTTACTCCAAAAATCCATCAAAAGAACACCATTTCAGCTGCTTGTATTCATGATTGTATTCTTTCAGTCATTACCCAAGATTCATGGCCATATGTAAGGGTTGACATGAATACCGAATTGGGCTTTATGCCTACCTCCCTTCTTCTGATTACTGAATGTTGAAGGTGGTGCATTACTGTACAAGCTCCTGCAATTTCTTTCTGGGTTGAAAAAGAACAGTGCCCTCACCTCCATCTACAAGATCCCTTCTAATTTTCTTTGTTGTCATTGCCCCACCCTCATCTGATCTCATGATGGCATTAGATCTATTTAACAATCTCCACAGACAGCCACCTATTCTCCTATTTACTCTACACTGGCACTCAATAAGGTATGACTTCAGTCCTATCTATATTCACTTCCCTCCCTCCCAGGCTATGTACAAGCATCAGATCCACTTACAACCATACATCCTACAACTACCTCCTCCTCTATACTGCCAATCAAAGCCACTATCACTACTCTACACTGCCCCTCTCCTCCAATCTATTCTTAACACTTTTCTATTGCCCTATCTAATGGAAAATAAAAATAATAATGATGATAATGAAAATTATTGTGTACAGTGTTCAGGTGCACTACAATTCATCAAAGGTGCATGTATAGTACATAGAATAATTGTTTCTACTTTTGGCACAAGGCCAGCAATTACCCAGTGCATTACTGGCACTTTATTTTATCAACCCCATAAGGATGAAAGGCAAAGTTAACCTCGGCGGGATTTGAACTCATAGAATAATGTACACATGTCAGAAAAATGAACAAAGTATGAGCCATGATATACATACAGACACACACATTCGTGCATGTGTATGGAGGGGGAATGTCAGGTATAGTGTTGGAGAATTTCAGGAAGCATAGAAGTTTTGAAGGATGCAGTGTCCCGACAGCTGTTGCAGGTAGTTCTATGCTTCAGTAACTCTGATGATGATGGTAATGCTATATATATACCACACACTTCCTACAATTTCCATCTACCAACTACACTCAAAAGAAATTGCTCAGTCAGGAGCTACATTAAAAGACACAGCCCCTAATTTACCATGCAGTAGGACTGAACTTAAAACCATGTGGTTGTAAAGCTCTGTCTGCACTTAAATATGGATACAAAAGAGTTAAACTTAAAGCAATTTCCTCTACGGGGGAGACAGGAAAGAATACTGAATGGATTCCCTAATGATTTCCTTCAGTAATTAAATCAACACAATTTAACGAACTTCCACTGGAAAACTTACAAGGAACTTTGGTAAGTTAGTGATATAATGTTCCACAAAATTGTAAAATGGTTAGCAATAGAGATGGAAGCATGCATGACTACAGTCACTAATCTGTTAGAAGATGAGAACTAGGAAAATTGTGTTGGCTCAAAAGGAAAAGATTCTGAGGATGTAAGGATGTAGGTTGGTAAGAAGTAAGAAGATATTTCTTTTAATAAGAAAACCCATTCTGTAGATAGCTTAGTGTTAACATATTTAATGCTGGGGGCATCAAACATTTCATTTGAAATATTTTATACATTGAAGAGTGGTTAAATAGTTTGCTTTGCAGCATGTAGTTTGGGGCTCAATTCCACTGCATGACAACTCAGGAAAATGTCTTACATTACTATAGCCTCAGGCTGACTAATGTCTTGTGAGTGAAATATGGTAGACGGATACTGTGCTAAAGCCCAGTCATAGAAACATTGCCAAAGATGGAACATAAAGATGACAAATACCCTGTGAGTTAAATATGGTAGATGGATACTGTGCTAAAGTCCAGTCTTAGAAACATTGCCAAAGATGAAACATAAGAGTGAAGTGTAGTACTCTGACCTATCTATCAGAGCATTAACTCTCAATAAACATTGACTCAGCCTGTGAAAATGCATCCAATCCATGCCTGCATAACAAGCAAATATGACTGGCAGTATTGGTAGAGCATCAGACAATATGCTTTGCAGCATAGAGTTACGGCTATTTACATTCTGAATTCAAATCCCGCCGAGGTTAGCTTTGCCTTTCATCCTTATGGGGTCGATAAAATAAAGTACCAGTAATGTACTGGAATCGATTTAATCGTCTTTCCTTTCCTCCAAAATTATTGACCTTGTGCCTAAATCAGAAGACAATATGATTTAATATCCATTCTTCAATACTGGAATGAGTTGGACAGTTAGTACTTAGTCTGAGCTTCAGACCTGACAGACATGTTTACATATGATACAGCATTTTACAGAGTGTACTGGGTACATTTTATATATATATGTGTGTATATATATATATATAACAAAGGAATTGTGGTAAGGAACCAGATGGACCATAACGCACCAGAGTACTCAATACTTAGGGCAGTAGAGTGGGAAATAGGAACAAGTATGACCCCGATGGCAGAGCTCAAGCCGTTTCGACGGCTATTTCTGGACTAAATTAGAATTTTTAGCCTGGTGAATAAATAGCCGAGCTTTTCAAGGGGGTACTTCCTTATATGGGAAGATTGTAGTTGTCAAGAGGATTGGTTAAAATTTGTTGTAAACACAAATAAGTCTATCATGGCATTTGGTGGAGGGTAGGGGTGGCTGAACTTGCCTGTAGAACAAAAGGGGAGTGACAGGAGTGGTCAAGCATTAAAAGTGATATGTATACAGCAGATTCTGAGGATAGAGTATGAAGTGGAGGAGGGAGGTTACAGAATAGGTAAATCGAATGAGAGTAGGAGACAATAAAATATAACAGAAAGAAATAAAAAAATATATAAAATTAGATAGAGAAATAAATAAAAAAAATCACGATGCTATCTTACAATTACAGATTAATAAGTTGAGAATAGAAAAAACTTGTAAAAATTGAGTAGTACCAGAACTGATATAGAATTAAAGGGGTTTAACATGTCTGCTATATGTAGTTAGTAAAACGTATTCGGCCAATTCTATCTTAAGATTACAGGGGTGGGAGAACTGGTGCTACAGAGGCCCGATGGGCTGCATCAGGGTAGGTGAAGGGGAGAAGCAGACGAGGAAGAAAATAGGGGTGGAAGGAAGTGATAGGATGAGACAGGAGGAAGAATCCAAAGAGGAAAAAAGAAAAGAAAAGAGATACATCTACCTGGTCTGTACTATTGGGGTTGTACTCTTTGAGGGTGAGGAGCCCATCATCCCGGTGAGTTTAAATAGTAGGAATAATCCTATAAGATCTGTGACCTCGGCCAAATCCGTCGCGCCCATACTGACGTCGAAGGGGGATTCGGGAGCTCTCTTTATCCACTTAGAGTTGTCAAAAAGAAGGACTGTCTTCCTGGCGTGAAGAATGATATTTCTTTCCTGCTCAGTGATGGGTGTGAGTGTCTCGGCAAAGTCCAAGGCGGCCGTAAGGAGCGGTAAGGTAATAGATGCATAGCAACTCTCTATCTCAAACTGGATGAATTTTGTGTCTCGTTTGTCCTCCATATTCCTGAACCATGAGATTACTTCCTGGGTGCTGACCCATAGGTTAAGTCTCACGTTTTGCTTAACTTTTGGTATAACTCGGTCTAGGATCTTTTTACTGATTCTCCCTATGTCCAACTTCGTTGGGTTTATAAGCCTAATGGATGGTTTGCGGTCGAAGTCGGATTTGTGGTCCTGCAGTGTGAAGTAGGGAGTCCGTGGGTCTAGGGGTTCAGTGCAGTCGGCGACCCCGAGGCTGGAGATAATTTGTTGTCCATCTCGATTTATGTCCTCGATAATTGAATGGTTAGCCTTTTTATAGGTGGAGTTTAGGCTGCTTCAGCCTCGGGGTCGCCGACCGCTTGAACCCTTAGACCCACGGACTCCCTACTTCACACTGCAGGACCACAAATCCGACTTCGACCGCAAACCATCCATTAGGCTTATAAACCCAACGAAGTTGGACATAGGGAGAATCAGTAAAAAGATCCTAGACCGAGTTATACCAAAAGTTAAGCAAAACGTGAGACTTAACCTATGGGTCAGCACCCAGGAAGTAATCTCATGGTTCAGGAATATGGAGGACAAACGAGACACAAAATTCATCCAGTTTGAGATAGAGAGTTGCTATGCATCTATTACCTTACCGCTCCTTACAGCCGCCTTGGACTTTGCCGAGACACTCACACCCATCACTGAGCAGGAAAGAAATATAATTCTCCACGCCAGGAAGACAGTCCTTCTTTTTGACAACTCTAAGTGGGTAAAGAGAGCTCCCGAATCCCCCTTCGACGTCAGTATGGGCGCGACGGATTTGGCCGAGGTCACAGATCTTATAGGATTATTCCTACTATTTAAACTCACCAAAATGTTTCCTGCATTCAGCGGTGGATTGTACCGGGATGATTGGCTCCTCGCCCTCAAAGGGTACAACCCCAGTAGTACAGACCGGGTCCATAAACAACTAATCAACTTCTTCTGGGACTGGGGATTTAAAATCACCCTACGAACGTCCCTAACCCAAGTCAATTTCCTGGACGTTACACTTAACCTCAAAAATGATCTGTACTACCGATACAGGAAACCAAACGACAACTTGCACTACATCCACCACCGTTCAAACCATCCTAGAGACATCACCAACAACCTGGTTAAAAACATCTCCCTCCACATATCTTGTTTGTCCGCTAATGAGCAGATATTCAACGAACACGTGCCTCATTACAACCAGGCCCTCAAGCAGAGTGGCTTCCGGGAGGAAATATCCTTTTATCCAGCTTCCCTTAGCGGTTCCAGCAGGCGACACCGCCACTCACGCAACGTAACATGGTTCAATCCTCCCCATAATGCCGAGGTGGCAACACCTATCGAGAAAATCTTCTTTAGACTCCTCGAAAAACACTTTCCACTACAACACCGCTACCACAACATAATCAACACAAACACCATCAAACTCTCCTACAGCACCACACCTAACTTCGCACAAAACATCGTCTGCTCAAACAACAAAAAAACTCAACCTCTATGGAAGAAATAACCTAGACATCAGTGGTGAGCCAACCACGAGGTGTAACTGCCCTGATAGATCTACATGCCCCCTCAACAACAGATGCCGAGAACGTAACGTGATCTACCAGTGCAACGTGAGAACGGACCCCTCCAACAAAGCTTATATAGGATTAACCACGTGTGACTTCAAAACCCGGCTCTACCAACACCGACATACTTTCCGAAACCCGGTCCGGCGACATGCCACTACACTTTCGGGCCACATCTGGGACCTCCAAGATAATAATATAACCTTAAATCTCACTTGGAGCTTACTGTCCAAAGCTAACTCTTACACGGGAGGACGCCGTCCGTGTAACTTATGCTCGGAGGAAACATTACAAAAGCTGTTTTCGAAGGATCAACTCCTAAATAAGAAAGAGGAACTGGTAACCGCATGCAAACACAGATTGTGTAGGACTTACCTCGCCCTCAAACCCCATAACGACCCGGGTGAGTAGACATGGGCTGATACCCCCCTACTTGCCGAATAAGTTAGGGGAAACCCCAGCTTACTTAGTTAGATGTATCTCTTTTCTTTTTTCCTCTGTCTTCTTCTTCCTCCTGTCTCATCCTATCATTTCCTTCCACCCCCTATTTTCTTCCTCACCTGCTTCTCCCCTTCGCCTACCCTGATGCAGCCCATCGGGCCTCTGTAGCATCAGTTCCTCCACCCCTGTAATCTTAAGATAGAATTGGCCGAATACGTTTTACTAACTACATATAGCAGACATGTTAAACCCCTTTAATTCTATATCAGTTCTGGTACTACTCAATTTTTACAAGTTTTTTCTATTCTCAACTTATTAATCTGTAATTGTAAGATAGCATTGTGATTTTTTTTATTCATTTCTCTATCTAATTTTATATATTTTTTTTATTTCTTTCTGTTATATTTTATTGTCTCCTACTCTCATTCGATTTACCTATTCTGTAACCTCCCTCCTCCACTTCATACACTATCCTCAGAATCTGCTGTATACATATCACTTTCAATGCTTGACCACTCCTGTCACTCCCCTATTGTTCTACAGGCAAGTTCAGCCACCCCTACCCTCCACCAAATGCCATGATAGACTTATTTGTGTTTACAACAAATTTTAACCAATCCTCTTGACAACTACAATCTTCCCATATAAGGAAGTACCCCCTTGAAAAGCTCGGCTATTTATTCACCAGGCTAAAAATTCTAATTTAGTCCAGAAATAGCCGTCGAAACGGCTTGAGCTCTGCCGTCGGGGTCATACTTTTTCCTATATATATGTATATATATATATACATACAGGGTGCGGACGACATCTGTTCACAATTTTCAACTGCTAATTTTATGCAAATTTTTTTTACTTACGTTGTCACTCTTGTCTTCATAAAAACAGTGACTATATTTCCATTATTTATTTTCAGAATAATTGATTATGAATAATTTTGAACCTCCAAATTTGTGGAAAAGGTACAGAGTTCTTCTTGGAAACCGCGTTGGGAGGACAAAAAAGGAAATGTCATACTTTCTCAGCGTCAGCAGGAGAATGGTGTTTCATCCTAGACTTGTTTGTGTGAGGCGCAGTGGAATGAGACACCAACAGATCTAGCTGCAATACGAAAGACAATCTGAAGGCCAGGATCACAAGTGCCTTTAGGGGCCTAAGTCCGGGGACAGTGACGAAGGCCTGTAGCCGGCTCCGAGGCCGTCATCAAAGCAAATGGCAGGTTTATCGAGTGAGATCGAAAGAACAAGTCATGAAGACAAACTGACCCAAGTTTGATAAATATATCTTAAAAAATAAAACTACTGTGTTATTTTTTCCTAGACAGTAATCTTGCAAACACATATTGTCCGCACCCTGTGTATATATATATATATATATATATATATATACAACTTCTTCAAAATCCTAACATATTCGCCTTGTCTAATATACGTACTTGTATCGGATTATTTCACCCAAATCTCCTGAGATGCTATAAGCCATGATGGCTTCCTATCTCACAATTTCCCTCCAGCCCAACCCTTAACACCACCATAGCCGATTCGACCAATCAAACCTCAGCAACATTACCAACCCCAACAAACTCTGCCATTACTACTACCTTTCTTCTTGCCCTTACCAGCCACAACAAACCCTGCCATTATTACCAGCACCACTGTTCTTCTAGCCCTGAATTCTCTTACCGTTATGTATGGATGAGCTGAGGGTAAATGGAGCAAGCCCAAATTAATAAATGAATATGAATTCGCGAGTTACCAAGCATCCATGCAAAGCTTTAATTTCAGAGACAGGAAGCATACACACACACCCGCAAAAATTTACCCTTTCCCACGAATGTTGGCAAATGCCCAAAACCCCGATTTGGAACCATCAATGTAAGCACAATGAAAGGAAGAGCAGGAGAAATTGTAGAGAGACTGGAAACTGATGTATGCTGTGTGAAAGAGACTAGATGAAGAGGAGAGTCCGCTAGAGTCCTTGTAGGAAAAAGTCGGTGCTACAAATTTTTATGGGTGGGAAATGACAATGGGATGGGTGGAGTAGGTATCCTACTAGCTGACAAGTGGGTAGATAAGGTAATCTCAGTGAACAGGGTGAATCCAAGAATCATTAAACTCAGACTAGTCCTGAATAAAACAATTACCACAATAATATCAGCTCATGCACCCCAATTGGGGTTGCCAGACGAACTTAAGGATAGGTTTTACCAGTCCCTAATGCACACTACTGCTCTAACAAACGACAATAACTTCCTAATCATTACAGGAGATTTTAACGGACACGTAGGTAAACACCATGACAGCTTCTATAGAGTCCATGGAGGCCACGGGTTTGGCACAAGAAATAAAAAAGGCTTCAGGCTTCTAGAATTCTGCGACGCCAATGACATGTCGATATAAACTTTAAAAATACCCGACAACCATCTGATCACCTATAGATCAGGGGAGCATTCTAGTCAGATAGTTTTATCCTCATCAGAAGATGTGACAGATGGATGGTCGTAAACACAAAAGCCTACCCTAGTGAGGAATGTACCTGGTGGTGGAACAATAAGGTAGATGAGGCAGTTAAGGCTAAGAGACATGCATGGAAAGAATGGAAGAGCGGGGGGAGCAGGGTACATTACATAGACACCAGGAGGGAAGCTAGGCGATAAGTATACCTAGCTAGGAGGGAAGCAGAGGATAGTGAATTCAAGTATGTTTTGCAACGTGAGGACCAGAAAGAGGTGTTCAGGATTGTGAGGCAGTGTGTCAGAGAGAATTGTGATGTCATTGGAGAGAAGTGTATCCGGAATGATAAAGGTGAGCTTGCCCTCACAAGTGCTGAGAAGAAAGATGCATGGAAGAGCCATTATGATAGATTACTAAATGAGGAGAATGTATGGGAAGAAGAGACCCTACCCCAAGTAGACTATATAGAGGGGCCAGCAGTACAAGTCAGCAGCATAGTAAGTAAGGCAATCAAAGATATGAAGATGGGGGAGGCAACCGGTCCATCGAGTATAGCTGCCGAGATGCTGAAGGTATCTGGGTCGGTAGGTCACACCATAACCACACGTATTATTAACCAGGTAATACTAGAATGTGTCTTACCAAAGGATTGTTGCAGCATCATCATTGTCAACTGCTACAAAGGTAAAGGGGATGCACTAGATAGAGGAAACTATAGAAGTATAAAGCTGATGGACCAGGTCATGAAAGTAACAGAAGGGGTTATAGCACTGTTGATTAGGGACCGGGTGAAACTAGATGGGATGCAATTTGGGTTTGTGCCAGTAAAAGGCACCACTGATGCCCTCTTCCTTGTGAGGCAGTTACAGGAAAATTACCTAGCTAAAAGTAAGCCGCTCTACCTGGCATTCGTCGATCTGGAGAAAGCTATTGACAGAGTTCCCCGTGCTATAATCTGGTGGGCTCTTAGAAAACTAGGAGTAGATGAATGGCTTGTGAAAGCTGTACAAGCCATGTATAGGGGAGCAGTCAGCAAAGTTAGGATTAGCAATGACTATAGTGAGGAATTTAGCATACAGGTCGGTGTCCACCAGGGCTCTGTTCTTAGCCCTCTCCTGTTCATCATAGTTTTGCAGGCAATAACGGAGGAGTTTAACACCGGATGCCCATGGGAACTCCTGTATGCAGATGACCTCACATTTATAGCTGAATCTATGGATTCCAAACATGGAAGCAGGGACTAGAAAGAAGGTATCAAAGTCAACCTGTCAAAGACTAAGGTCCTTGTAAGTAGATGATAAAACAGAACCCAGATCCCCAGAGGGAAATGGCCTTGCTCAGTATGTAGGAAAGGTGTAGGTAGGACCTCCATCCTCTGCGCCAAATGCAAACAATAGGTTCACAAGAGATGTAGCGGGATCTCAGGAAACTTAACTAAGAATGTAGGCTTCACATGTAGCAGCTGTGCTGGGACAGCAAGCAGCAGACAGCCACAGGAAACAAGTACCACCAAACTCTGGGAGGGCTCTGTAGAAACAGTAGACAGCTTCTGCTACCTAGGTGGCCGAATTAGCAGCGGAGGTGGGTGTTCGGAAAGTACAATAACTAGGGTAAGAACGGGATGAAAGAAATTCAGGGAACTACTTCCAGTGCTAGCTGCAAAAGGCTTTTCCCACAAAATGAAAGGCAGACTATATGATGCGTGTATACGAACAGCAATGTTACATGGTACTGAGACCTGGGCGCTGTCTGTAGAAGACTTGCGTAGATTAGAAAGAATAGAAGCCTGCATGCTCCGATTGGTGTGTAATAGTAATATACGCAAACATCATCATCACCATCATCATCATCATTGTTTAACATCCATCTTCCACGCTTGCATGGGTTTGGACGGAGTTTTCCCACTTGAGGCAAGATTTGTTGTCCTGCTCGTATATGACTGTCTGGCGGGTTTACTATGGCTGGATGCCCTTTCTAACACCAACCACGTTTACAGTGTGGACTGGGAGGTTTTTACCGTGTTACCTACACGGCCACATTACAGCGTGGACTGTGTGTGTTTTTTTTTTTTTTGTCGTGACACCTACACGACCTCATTTGTTTCGGACTGGATGTTGTGGTACCAACATAACTTCACATTTAAGGGGGTGGTGTGGATGGGGTGGGGGTAGTGGGATGGGGGTGTATTTTGTTAGAGGTGCCTACTGACTGTAGGTTTCGCCTTGCACTTAGACAAGGCGGGTCTTCTGTACAACTGTGTAGCGCCAAAGCTCTCGGTCCAGTGACATTGTCTTGGAGAGGTGTAAGTGTGTGAGGTCGGAATTTATCAAGTCGTCCCAGGTTTTTCTGGGTCTGCCTACTCCGTAGCTACCGTCTATTTTTCTCGCCCTGCACTTTTTTATACAGCTGTCGTCTTTCATGCGCATCACGTGACCGCACCAACGTAGTCTTCTCTCGAGTAAATAACATCTGATCCCTCTTATTCCTAATTTCTCCCTTAGTTCATTTATGCTTTGCCGTTCACGTATATTACTATTACACATCCAGCGGAGCATGCAAGCTTCGTTTCTCTCAGCAAAGCATAAACAAATTGAGAGAGAGACTGAGCATAAGAGAAATCAAATGCTGGGTGCAGGAGAGGCGGTTGCGTTGGTATGGACGTGATGTGTATGAAGGATGACAGCTGCATAAAAAGGTGCAGAGAACTAGAAGTTGATGGAAACGGCGGCGTGGAGAGACCCCAAAAGACTTGGGATGAGGTGATAAAAGCCGACCTCACCCAATTACACATGATCGTGACCTCTGGCGCCACGCAGTAATACAGAAGACTTGACCCCTCCACAGGTACAAGCCGAAGCTGAAGCATATAGACAATATGCCCCCACACCCTCCCACTGCAAAGTGGTCGTGGAGTTATCACGGCAAAAAGCACCCAGGCCACACTGTAAAGTGGACGTGTAGGCGCCAGGGAAAAAGTAAGCCAACACTCACTGTAAATGAGGTTGGTGTTAGGAAGGGCATCCAGCTGTAGAAATCAAGCCAGAATCAGTTCCTGTATGAGCAAGACATGGTCAGCCGACCGGCTACTGCCCACAACAGGATAACCCATGCTAGCGTAGAAGAACGGACGTATGATGATGATGATATATATATATATATATCTGTCTATCTACGTAGAACTCTTAACATTAAGTTCATATGTCGATATGCCATTATCGGTAAACCCAAATATTGTATTTTATCTGACGATAGCATACCAAAATACTGGTACCCTTGAAATCATCATCATTTCATTTTTACATTCGCTTTTCCCTGCTTGCAAGGGTAGGACGGGAAATGATTCTGGCTTGATTTCTACAGCTGGATGCCCTTCCTAACACCAACCTCATTTACAGTGAGTGCTGGGTGATTTTTTGCCATGGCACCTCCACGACCACTTTGCAGTGGAATGATAGGGACCCCCAGTCCCTATCATCTCATTTCTACAGCTGAGTAAACTAGAGCAATGTGAAATAAAGTATCTTGCTCAAGGAAACAACACATCACCTGGTCTGAGAATTGACCTCACAACCTTTCGATTGCAAGGCCAATGTTCGAAACACTAAGCCATGTGCCTCCATGTATATATACAAGGGTAATCCCAAAAGTAAGGTCTCCAAAGCGATGGGGACACAGAGAAACTGTTCATACAGTTGTTGGCAACACTGTTGTGATTGGTGCTTCCTTCACTCCCAAACAAGCATGCGCGCACTTCGCTGGGATGCTCAATCTTGGCTTGGCAGCCGTTGAGAATGGAGCCCCGTTAAACGTTACCGCCAAGTGCGAGTTTCGCGCAGTTATTATATAGAGGGCAATCCCAAAAGTAAGGTCTCCTTCCAAGGAAAACGTGCAAAGATCGGTGGATCACTCTGGATGTTCTCTGCATTTTGGTTCCTGAGGTTTGCCGAAGCACCATCCACAGGATTTTAATGGAAAAGTTGCAATATCGGAAGGAGACCTTACTTTGGGGATTGCCCTCGTATATACGAATGCGAGAGAGAGAAACTACCCCCAGTAAACCCAACAGAGGGACCAGCTATTGAGATTGATGAATATAGGGTCCAAGAGGCAATTAAGGAAATGAAAAATGGTTATAGCCGCTGGACCGTCGGGGATAGTTGCTAAGATGCTGAAGGCATTAGGAGAAGTAGGTACAAAACAGGTTGCACACATCTTCAATCAAGCTATATACGGCGGTGTCATACCCAAAGACTGGTGCAGCAGTATTCTCATAAATGCTACAAAGGTAAAGGGGATGCTCTGGAGTGGAGCAATTATAGGAGTATAAAACTGATGAATCAGGTTATGAAAGTGGCAGAAAGAATATTAGCGCAACTGATTAGAGAAAGGGTCAAATTAGATGAGATGCAGTTTGGTTTTGTACCTGGGAAAAGTACAACAGATGCCCTCTTCTTAGTGAGAGAACTACAAGAAAGGTTCTTAGAGAAGAATAAGCCACTATACTTAGCTTTTGTTGACCTAGAGAAGGCCTTTAATAGAGTACTCCGATCTGTCATCTGGTGGTCCCTAAGGAAACTAGGTGTAGAGGAATGGCTTGTGAGGACAGTGCAAGCTATGTACAGGGGTGCTGTCAGTAAAGTGAGAGTAGGAATGGAGTTTAGTGAGAAATTCCAGATACAAGTAGGAGTACATCAGGGTTCGGTCCTCAGCCCGCTCATGTTCATTATAGTCCTCCAAGCCATAAGAGGGGACTTTAAGACTGGCTGCCCATTGGAAGTTCTCTATGATGACGATCTGGTCCTTATAGCAGAATTAGTAGAGGAGCTAGAAAAGAAATTCTGGCTGTGGAAACAGCAGTTGGACTTAAGAGGACTGAGAGTGAACCTAGTAAAGACAAAAGTGTTGTTAAGTAGAAAAGAGGATAGAACTCTGATTCCATCAGGGAAATGACCATGTTCGATATGTAGAAAAGGAGCTGGCATAAATTCTATAAAATGCACACAATGCAGATCTTGGGTACACAAGAGATGTAGTGGGATAGCAGACAAACTAACAGGTAGGGAAAACTACGTATGTAGTAGATGTACAGGGAAAGTTGGCAGTAGAAGTTGCAGAGATAGACACATTTCTCAAATGCAGGTAGTTTCTGTAGAAGTGGTTGATAGCTTCCGGTACCTAGGTGATCAGATTAGCATGGGAGGGGGGTGTTCCGAGGCCATAGTATCTAGAATAAGGAGGGGTTGGAAGAAGTTTAGGGAGCTGCTTCCTCTGTTGGTGCAATGTCAATGTGCATGAATGACCAAGCATAGATGAGTTGAGAGAAACTGTGTATAAGAGGAATAAGTTGTAGTGTGCCGGAGAGAAGACTTCGATGGTATGGACATGTGATGCGCATGGAGGATGACCGCTGGTTAAAGAAGTGCCAAGAAATCCTAGTAGAAGGAAGACGCAGTAGAGGAAGACCACGAAAAACATGGGCGGAGGTGGTGAGAGCAGACCACAGATCACTGAAGCTCACAGAGGAGATGACAAAGGACCGTGGAGAGATGCATTGCTTAATAGGATGTGTCCCACCCTTGCAAGCAGGAAAAAGCGAACGTAAAATGATGATGATGATCTTGATGATTTATACTTATATATATATATATAGAGAGAGAGAGAAAGAGATAGAGAGAGAGAGGGAGGGGGATAGAGATAGAGTGAGCGCGATCAGCAACAAACTCTCACAGAACCAATCAATATTGAAATAAATAGCTAAACATTATGACAATGACCTAAAAGTACTACTAATAACAAACAGACAAAAGCAGTAAATCAACTTGATCTGTGCAGTTGTTTAACTGGTTCAATATAGTAGCTATTTCTGCCCCAACAAACTCTTTATTGTACTAGAGATGTATATCATATATATATGTTTATGTATAATAAACATATATAAATATCACTAAGGGAATTTTAAGCTGTGATCATATCATAGCTGAGTGTCTGTTATCTGAGAATGGCAAACACTAGTATTTCAGGATATTTTACCCATCATCAGTGATGCTTACTCACTTGGTACTGAGATAAAAATAAGCTATAGCTTATATACATTATTTTTGTCTCAGTACAAAGTAAGCAAATGACGATGGCTAAAGGATCTTGAAACTCTAATGTTTAGTGTTCTTACACTGAGGTAGCTGTGACATGACTAAAGCTTAAGACATTCAGAATGAAACATACATTTATATTAAACAGAAGTACCCAGCACACTCTCTAAATATGGTTGGCATTAGGAAGGGTATCCAGCTGTAGAAACAAAGTCAGAGACAATTCTGTATGAACATGACATGGTCACCAGATCTGGCATGTCTCACAACAGGACAACTTTTCTAACCCATACTAGTATGGAAAAATGGATGTTAAATGGTGATGATGAGATTGTAAATGCTGTCATGTATATATTCATTATGAATGACACTGTGTTAGTGCTACTACTAATTAAATATGTAAACAATATGTTGAAAGTCTTATTAACTGTTTGGACATTATTCCTACAATAAAGATAAAAATAATCCCAACCAGAAGAATCAGTGAAAATAATAGTTTTAGCACAAGATTTGTGCCAAAGGTCTAAACAAGCAGAACTAACAACAACCGATATCAGACGGCGAATTGACAAAGTCATGAGAACGTCGGTTGGAATGCTTTATGGTATTCGTTCCGGCTCTCTGAGTTCAAATCGCACCAAGGTCAACTTTGCCTTTCATACTTTTGAGTCAATTCTTCCTCTATATCTTTCTTATTTCCTCTATATCTTTCTTATTTCCTCTCTCTCACTTTCTATCTTTCTCTGGAAGAAATCTGCTGTACTCTGGCCTGGAGAGGGATGGGCTCTGCCAGGCTTAAAATGGCCAAGAAACGCTGTATGTCAATACAGCTCCCCTGTGACTATCAGGAGTTACTGGACCATACATACATCACAATACTGATAGTATTAATGACCAGCTTGTACTGAGTCTTTTGATATTTCAATTATTATTCCTTGTTTGGTAATATAGTCAAGATTGAGGGAAGTCTTCATATGTCAAATGAAGTAGAACTCCCCAATATTAGAAATGAACTTTTATAGGAAAGAAGAGATTCTTCTAACTACTTTTCCCTGAATCATTAAAATTTACATTTTTCAATTTTTGTTTTTATGGCTCAGTCAAAGGAGGAGGGCAGTACATGTGACCTTAATGTAAGGTATCTGAGAGTGGTGGGTGGAAGGGCAGTACATGTGACCTTAATGTAAGGTATCTGAATCTGGTGGGAAGAAGGGCAGAACACATCATCATTGGTTGTTTTTCCATGCTCACATAGGTTGGATGGGCCCTTTTCAGCATCTCTCCAATTGTTGCATCCTTTTGTCATCTCCTCTGTGAGTCTCAATGATTCGAGATCAGCTCTCACCCCCTCTGCCCAGGTTTTCCTTGGCCTACCTCTACTGCTGCTTCCTTCCACTAGGGTTTACTGGTACTTCTTTACCCAGTGATTATTATCCATTTGCATCACATGCCTGTATGAACGCAGTCTTCTCTCTTGCACACCACTTTGGATTCCTTTTAAACCCAGTTTCTCCCTTAGTTCATCCAGACTGCCATTCTCTCACACATTACACACCCAACAAAACATGGTTGGAGTCTGAAACACAGGAATTATTATTACATTGGAAACTTGGTCCAAATATTTGTAACAGTGTGGTCTATGTTAAAGACAACCTCAGTAGGTCAGGTGGTTATATTAAACTGGGTGACAGTCTATCTGACAGGTGTCCACAGAGTTTTTGTCTACCAAATTTCAAACATAAAACCTTGATTGACCTGAGATTTTAGTAGAAGCAAGGCCTGATTTAATTGGGGGCCATTGCCCAAGGCACCCTGCAGCGGGGGCCCCACCAGTGACAGCCATTGCAATTTATTTTTGCACTCAGTTGGGATTTTTAGTTTCAGGATGGTTAGAATGTTTTAATTTAAAAGTTGTATGTATAACTCTTCAATTCCAATTACTTGAGGCAAGCTAACTTGATATGTAAAATTGGGGGGTTTGCTGTGTATTCTAAGATTTTGTGTATGGGTGCCCCCCAATGTCTAAATCCAACCCTGGATAGAAGACATTTTCTCAAGGAGCTGTGTAGTAGGACTAAACACAGAGCTAAATATGAAGTAAAATTCTACACAACCATAACTAACAATATATAATTGCATCTTATGTGATGGAGAGGGAAGGGGATACTTTCCATGTTATTTAGGGAAGATTTTCTTACGCTGATTTTGGCATCTCAATATCCCTACTTAAACGTACATCCCTACTTGGTTCTCGCATAATTGACCGCGTCACTCCTCAATCATTCCATGAGGATAAGAGAACTCAGAAAGTACCCAGCTACATTCCTCAATCTTTGCATATGTGTGTTGCTATTTCACGTTTCCTACTCCATGCAATGCCAGGTCCTGCTGCTAATGACTATATAAGACAGTATTATTATTATTATTCATAATGCTTTGTTCTGGCATATGTTATATGGACATTATACCAAAACAAGAAGACATAGCCAATAGCCAAAGGTCCTTTGTGTCATTCCTTCTCCTTCAACTTCCAAACACCCATCTTAGAATTCTTGCTGTTCCCAGCAACACTCTTTTCTGCAACAATCACCTCCTGATGGTAATCCTTAGCTTCTCAAGTGTACCAACCACAGTCGGTACCACTACTACATGTCTAACCTACTAACTACTCCCAGTGTACCAACCACAGTCGGTACCACTACTACATGTCTAACCTACTAACTACTCCCAGTGTAGCAACCACAGTCGGTACCACTACTACATGTCTAACCTACTAACTACTCCCAGTGTACCAACCACATTCGGTACCACTACTACATGTCTAACCGACTAACTACTCCCAGTGTACCAACCACAGTCGGTACCACTACTACATGTCTAACCTACTAACTACTCCCAGTGTACCAACCACATTCGGTACCACTACTACATGTCTAACCTACTAACTACTCCCAGTGTACCAACCACAGTCGGTACCACTACTACATGTCTAACCTACTAACTACTCCCAGTGTAGCAACCACAGTCGGTACCACTTCTACATGTCTAACCTACTAACTACTCCCAGTGTACCAACCACAGTCGGTACCACTACTACATGTCTAACCTACTAACTACTCCCAGTGTAGCAACCACATTCGGTACCACTACTACATGTCTAACCTACTAACTACTCCCAGTGTACCAACCACATTCGGTACCACTACTACATGTCTAACCTACTAACTACTCCCAGTGTACCAACCACATTCGGTACCACTACTACATGTCTAACCTACGAACTACTCCCAGTACACCAACCACAGTCGGTACCTCTACTACATGTCTAACCTACTAACTACTCCCAGTGTACCAACCACAATTGGTACCAGAACCACATGTCTAACCTACTAACTACTCCCAGTGTACCAACCACATTCGGTACCACTACTACATGTCTAACCTACTAACTACTCCCAGTGTACCAACCACAGTCGGTAACACTACTACATGTCTAACCTACTAACTACTCCCACTGTACCAACCACAATTGGTACCACAACCACATGTCTAACCTACTAACTAGTCCCAGTACACCAACCACATTCGGTACTACTACATGTCTAACCTACTAACTACTCCCAGTGTACCAACCACAGTCGGTACCACTACCACATGTCTAACCTACTAACTAGTCCCAGTGTACCAACCACAGTCGGTACTACTACATGTCTAACCTACTAACTACTCCCAGTGTACCAACCACAGTCGGTACCACTACCACATGTCTAACCTACTAACTACTACCCGTACACCAACCACAGTCGGTACCACTTCTACATGTCTAACCTACTAACTACTCCCAGTGTACCAACCACAGTCGGTACCACTTCTACATGTCTAACCTACTAACTACTCCCAGTACACCAACCACAGTCGGTACCACTTCTACATGTCTAACCTACTAACTACACCCAGCACACCAACCACAGTCGGTACCACTTCTACATGTCTAACCTACTAACTACTCCCACTGTACCAACCACAATTGGTACCACAACCACATGTCTAACCTACTAACTAGTCCCAGTGTACCAACCACAGTCGGTACTACTACATGTCTAACCTACTAACTACTCCCAGTGTACCAACCACAGTCGGTACCACTACCACATGTCTAACCTACTAACTACTACCCGTACACCAACCACAGTCGGTACCACTTCTACATGTCTAACCTACTAACTACTCCCAGTGTACCAACCACAGTCGGTACCACTTCTACATGTCTAACCTACTAACTACTCCCAGTACACCAACCACAGTCGGTACCACTTCTACATGTCTAACCTACTAACTACACCCAGCACACCAACCACAGTCGGTACCACTTCTACATGTCTAACCTACTAACTACTCCCAGTACACCAACCACAGTCGGTACCACTTCTACATGTCTAACCTACTAACTACTCCCAGTACACCAACCACAGTCGGTACCACTACTACATGTCTAACCTACTAAGTACTCCCAGTGTACCAACCACAGTCGGTACCACTTCTACATGTCTAACCTACTAACTACTCCCAGTGTACCAACCACAGTCCGTACCACTTTTACATATCTAACCTACTAACTACTCCCAGAGTACCAACCACAGTTGGTTCCACTTCTACATGACTAACCTACTAACTACTCCCAGTGTACCAACCACAGTCGGTACCACTACTACATGTCTAACCTACTAACTACTCCCAGTACACCAACCAGAGTCGGTACTACTACATGTCTAACCTACTAACTACTCCCAGTGTACCAACCACAGTCCGTACCACTTTTACATATCTAACCTACTAACTACTCCCAGTGTACCAACCACAGTCGGTACCAATTCTACATGTCTAATCTACTAACTACTCCCAGTGTACCAAGCACAGTCGGTACCACTACTACATGTCTAACCTACTAAGTACTCCCAGTGTACCAACCACAGTCGCTACCACTTCTACATGTCTAACCTACTAACAACTCCTAGTGTACCAACCACAGTCTGTACCCCTACTACATGTCTAACCTACTAACTACTCCCAGTACACCAACCACAGTCGGTACCACTTCTGCATGTCTAAACTACTAACTATTCCCAGTACACCAACCACAGTCGGTACCACTACTACATGTCTAACATACTAACTACTCCCAGTGTACCAACCACAGTCAGTACCACTTCTAAATGTCTAACCTACTAACTACTCCCAGTGTACCAACCAGAGTTGGTAGCACTACTACATGCCTAACCTACTAACTACTCCCAGTGTACCAACCACAGTCGGTACCACTTCTACATGTCTAACCTACTAACTACTCCCAGTACACCAACCACAGTCGGTACCACTACTACATGCCTAACCTACTAACTACTCCCAGTACACCAACCACAGTCGGTACTACTACATGTCTAACCTACTAACTACTCCCAGTGTACCAACCACAGTCGGTACCACTACTACATGTCTAACTTACTAACTACTCCCAGTTTACCAACCACAGTTGGTACCACTACTACATGTCTAACCTACTAACTACTCCCAGTGTACCAACCAGAGTTGGTACCACTACTACATGTCTAACCTACTAACTACTCCCAGTGTACCAACCACAATCGGTACCACTATTACATGTCTAACCTACTATCTACTCCCAGTACACCAACCACAGTCGGTACCACTACTTCATGTCTAACCTACTAACTACTCCCAGTGTACCAACCACAGTTGGTACCACTATTACATGTCTAACCTACTAACTACTCCCAGTGTACCAACCACAGTCGGTACCACTATTACATGTCAAACCTACTAACTACTCCCAGTGTACCAACCAGAGTTGGTACCACTACTACATGTCTAACCTACTAACTACTCCCAGTACACCAACCACAGTCGGTACTACTACATGTCTAACTTACTAACTACTCCCAGTACACCAACCACAGTCGGTACCACTTCTACGTGACTAACCTACTAACTATTCCCAGTACACCAACCACAGTCGGTACTACTACATGTCTAACTTACTAACTACTCCCAGTGTACCAACCACAGTCGGTACCTCTACTACATGTCTAACCTACTAACTATTCCCAGTACACCAACCACAGTCGGTACCACTTCTACATGTCTAACCTACTAACTACACCCAGTGTACCAACCACAGTTGGTACCACTTCTACATGTCCAACCTACTAACTACTCCCAGTGTACCAACCACAGTCGGTACCACTTCTACATGTCTAACCTACTAACTACACCCAGTGTACCAACCACAGTCGGTACCACTACTACATGTCTAACCTACTAACTACACCCAGTGTACCAACCACAGTTGGTACCACTTCTACATGTCCAACCTACTAACTACTCCCAGTGTACCAACCACAGTCGGTACCACTTCTACATGTCCAACCTACTAACTACTCCCAGTACACCAACCACAGTCGGTACCACTTCTACATGTCGAAACTACTAACTATTCCCAGTACACCAACCACAGTCGGTAATACTACATGTCTAACCGACTAACTACTCCCAGTGTACCAACCACAGTCGGTACCACTTCTACATGTGTAACCTACTAACTACTCCCAGTACACCAACCACAGTCGGTACCACTACTACATGTCTAACCTACTAACTACTCCCAGTGTACCAACCAGAGTTGGTAGCACTACTACATGCCTAACCTACTAACTACTCCCAGTGTACCAACCACAGTCGGTACCACTTCTACATGTCGAAACTACTAACTATTCCCAGTACACCAACCACAGTCGGTACCACTTCTACATGTCTAACCTACTAACTACTCCCAGTGTACCAACCACAGTCGGTACCACTACTACATGTCTAACCTACTAACTACTCCCAGTGTACCAACCACAGTTGGTACCACTTCTACATGTCTAACCTACTAACTACTCCCAGTACACCAACCACAGTCGGTACCACTACTACATGTCTAACCTACTAACTACTCCCAGTACACCAACCACAGTCGGTACCACTTCTACATGTCTAACCTACTAACTACTCCCAGTACACCAACCACAGTCGGTACCACTACTACATGCCTAACCTACTAACTACTCCCAGTGTACCAACCACAGTCGGTACCACTACTACATGTCTAACCTACTAACATCTCCCAGTGTACCAACCACAGTCGGTACCACTTCTACATGTCTAACCTACTAACTACTCCCAGTGTACCAACCACAGTTGGTACCACTACTACATGTCTAACCTACTAACTACTCCCAGTGTACCAACCACAATCGGTACCACTATTACATGTCTAACCTACTAACTACTCCCAGTACACCAACCACAGTCGGTACCACTTCTACATGTCTAACCTACTAACTACTCCCAGTACACCAACCACAGTTGGTACCACTTCTACATGTCTAACCTACTAACTACTCCCAGTGTACCAACCACAGTCGGTACCACTACTACATGCCTAACATACTAACTACTCCCAGTGTACCAACCACAGTCGGTACCACTTCTACATGTCTAACCTACTAACTACTCCCAGTACACCAACCACAGTCGGTACCACTACTACATGTCTGACCTACTAACTACTCCCAGTGTACCAACCACAGTCGGTACCACTACGACAGGTCTAACCTACTAACTACTCCCAGTGTACCAACCACAGTCGGTACCACTACTACATGTCTAACCTACTAACTACTGCTAGTGTACTAACCACAGTCGGTACCACTTCTACATGTCTAACCTACTAACATCTCCCAGTGTACCAACCAGAGTTGGTACCACTACTACATGTCTAACCTACTAACTACACCCAGTGTACCAACCACAGTCGGTACCACTACTACATGTCTAACCTACTAACTATTCCTAGTGTACTAACCACAGTCGGTACCACTACTACATGTCTAACGTACTAACTACTCCCAGTACACCAACCACAGTCGGTACCACTACTACATGTCTAACCTACTAACTACTCCCAGTACACCAACCACAGTCGGTACCACTACTACATGTCTAACCTACTAACTACTCCCAGTGTACCAACCACATTCGGTACCACTACTACATATCTAACCTACTAACTACTCCCAGTGTACCAACCACATTCGGTACCACTCCTACATGTCTAACCTACTAACTACTCCCAGTGTACCAACCACATTCGGTACCACTACTACATGTCTAACCTACGAACTACTCCCAGTACACCAACCACAGTCGGTACCTCTACTACATGTCTAACCTACTAACTACACCCAGTACACCAACCACAGTCGGTACCACTACTACATGTCTAACCTACTAACTACACCCAGTACACCAACCATAGTCGGTACCACTACTACATGTCTAACCTACTAACTACTCCCAGTGTACCAACCACATCCGGTACCACTACTACATGTCTAACCTACTAACTACTCCCACTGTACCAACCACAGTCGGTACCTCTACTACATGTCTAACCTACTAACTACTCCCAGTGTACCAACCACAGTCGGTACCACTTCTACATGTCTAACCTACTAACTACACCCAGTGTACCAACCACAGTCGGTACCACTACTACATGTCTAACCTACTAACTACTCCCAGTACACCAACCACAGTCGGTACCACTACTACATGTCTAACCTACTAACTACTCCCAGTACACCAACCAGTCGGTACCACTACTACATGTCTAACCTACTAACTACTCCCAGTACACCAACCAGTCGGTACCACTACTACATGTCTAACCTACTAACTACTCCCACTGTACCAACCACAGTCGGTACCTCTACTACATGTCTAACCTACTAACTACTCCCAGTGTACCAACCACAGTCGGTACCACTTCTACATGTCTAACCTACTAACTACACCCAGTGTACCAACCACAGTCGGTACCACTACTACATGTCTAACCTACTAACTACTCCCAGTACACCAACCAGTCGGTACCACTACTACATGTCTAACCTACTAACTACTCCCAGTACACCAACCAGTCGGTACCACTACTACATGTCTAACCTACTAACTACTCCCACTGTACCAACCACAGTCGGTACCTCTACTACATGTCTAACCTACTAACTACTCCCAGTGTACCAACCACAGTCGGTACCACTTCTACATGTCTAACCTACTAACTACTCCCAGTGTACCAACCACAGTCGGTACCACTACTACATGCCTAACCTACTAACTACTCCCAGTACACCAACCACAGTCGGTACCACTACTACATGCCTAACCTACTAACTACTCCCAGTACACCAACCAGTCGGTACCACTACTACATGCCTAACCTACTAACTACTCCCAGTACACCAACCACAGTCGGTACCACTACTACATGTCTAACCTACTAACTACTCCCAGTGTACCAACCACAGTCGGTACCACTTCTACATGTCTAACCTACTAACTACTCCCAGTGTACCAACCACAGTCGGTACCACTACTACATGCCTAACCTACTAACTACTCCCAGTACACCAACCACAGTCGGTACCACTACTACATGCCTAACCTACTAACTACTCCCAGTACACCAACCAGTCGGTACCACTACTACATGCCTAACCTACTAACTACTCCCAGTACACCAACCACAGTCGGTACCACTACTACATGTCTAACCTACTAACTACTCCCACTGTACCAACCACAGTCGGTACCTCTACTACATGTCTAACCTACTAACTACTCCCAGTGTACCAACCACAGTCGGTACCACTACTACATGCCTAACCTACTAACTACTCCCAGTGTACCAACCAGTCGGTACTACTACATGCCTAACCTACTAACTACTCCCAGTACACCAACCAGTCGGTACCACTACTACATGTCTAACCTACTAACTACTCCCAGTACACCAACCACAGTCGGTACCACTACTACATGTCTAACCTACTAACTACTCCCAGTGTACCAACCACAGTCGGTACCACTTCTACATGTCTAACCTACTAACTACTCCCAGTACACCAACCACAATCGGTACCACTTCTACATGTCTAACCTACTAACTACTCCCAGTACACCAACCAGAGTTGGTACCACTACTACATGTCTAACCTACTAACTACTCCCAGTACACCAACCACAATCGGTACCACTTCTACATGTCTAACCTACTAACTACTCCCAGTACACCAACCAGAGTTGGTACCACTTCTACATGTCTAACCTACTAACATCTCCCAGTACACCAACCACAGTCGGTACCACTTCTACATGTCTAACCTACTAACTACTCCCAGTGTACCAACCACAGTCGGTACCACTACTACATGTCTAACCTACTAACTACTCCCAGTACACCAACCACAGTCCGTACCACTTCTACATGTCTAACCTACTAACTACTCCCAGTGTACCAACCACAATCGGTACCACTTCTACATGTCTAACCTACTAACTACTCCCAGTACACCAACCACAGTCGGTACCACTACTACATGTCTAACCTACTAAGTACTCCCAGTGTACCAACCACAGTCGGTACAAATTCTACATGTTTAACCTACTAACTACTCCCAGTACACCAACCACAGTCGGTACTACTACATGTCTAACCTACTAACTACTCCCAGTACACCAACCACATTCGGTACCACTTCTACATGTCTAACCTACTAACTACTCCCAGTACACCAACCACAGTCGGTACCACTTCTACATGTCTAACCTACTAACTACTCCCAGTACACCAACCACAGTCGGTACCACTTCTACATGTCTAACCTACTAACTACTCCCAGTGTACCAACCACAGTTTTAAAAGTGAGGACTTGTAAGGACTGGGTTGTGATAGAAATACTAACTTTGAACAACACTTCTCTACTTTCAATTAGACCACTGACAACATTTGAAAATCATTGACGTGGCTGGTTAGAAGGCCGACAACAACCATTGCATCAGCAGCCACACCACCACCACCACCACCACCACCACCAACAACACAAACAACAACAACAACACCACCACCATAAACAACACCACAAAGAACAGCAACCACCACCACCACCACCACCACCACCACCACAACAACCACCACCACCACCACCACAACCACCACCACAACAACAACCATAACAATAATATCTACCAGAGGTGTCCAGCCAGCATGGTCTTTACTATTTACATCTGCTCCTTCAGATATCAGTCTACAGACATTGCCCAGATTATTCTGAAATAAAGATACAAGAATACTTTAAAGGAAAAATAAATAAATATTTAAAAACAAAAGAAAAACAAAGCTTATATAATAATTGTTTCTACATTTGGGACAAGGCCAGCAATTACCCAATACATTACTGGTACTTTATTTTATCGACCCCGTAAGGATCAAAGGCAAACTAACCTAAGCAGGATTTGAACTGAGAACATAAAGGGCCGTAACTCTAGGTTGTGAAGCATGTTGTCTGATGCTTTACTGCTACAGCCAATCCACCGCCAAAAGCTTATGTAATAATAATAATAATAATGAAATAGTGTGTACAGTGCTCAGGTGCACTACAACTCATCAAAAAGTGTATGTATAGTACATAGGGTAATGTACAAACGTCAGGAAAATGAACAGTGCATGAGTCATGATATACACATGTGTGCATGTGTATGGAAGGGATACATCAGGTGTAGTTTTGGCGTATTTCGGGAAGCATGAGGGTTTTAAAGGATGCAGTGTCTCGGCAGCTAACAACTGACGCAGGCAGTTTGTTCCATGCTTCAGCAACTGTGAGTGTGAAAAAATGTTTCCGAAAGTCATGGGAACTGTGCTGTTTTCTGATTTTGTAGGCATGTCCACGTGTGTTTACCAAGTCCATTGCCAGACGTCGGAGCTTCAATGAATCCATGTTCAGGGAAGCAAGGCGTTCAGAGTTTAGCAGTATTGGTTATTAAGTAGTCGTTGTCGCCACTTTAACAGGGTAGATGATTGAAGGGTCGTTAGCTGCCAGTGTGGTAAGTGATGGTATCCTCGTTGGATTATCTTGTCGACATAGACGTGAGGGAAGGTCCCTCGATCTATTTTCCATCTTTGTATTTACAATATTCCTTTCGTCAGGTCGCCAATTCCAGCAGCATGGATTATAGATGTTATTGAGACACGAGTAACATAATAATGATTTCAACAGCAGAAATTAGAGATGAAATGTATGTTTATTTTTGATGTAGTACAAACAATGTTTGTTAACTTATATGGTTGAAGTTACAGATAAAAAAGAGGTTACAAAAGGGAATGTGCCATTGCGCCGTTAAGCCGGCGAGGCTAGGGTACAATATCTCACCGTTACATTATGCGTGTTGCTGGCTTGAAGTTTCCGGTACAAGAGAGAGATTCTTCAAATCTTCGCGGGGAATTTCTTCCTCAGGGCGCGTAGGGATACATCCTCTTCTACTGGCGCTGATTGGCTGAACTGAGCCAAATCACGCATAGAGAATGTATATGAGCCCGCGGAATGTAGGTCACTACAAGAGTATGGTAGGTGTCTGATGGAGGGTATGCGCTTGGTTGCACGTGTCTGAACAGTTTCCAGGAGGTCAATGTTCTGAGCAAGATAGGGGTCCCAGACTGATGATGCGAATTCCAAATGTGGTCGTACCATAGCTGTATACAGCTTTAAATAGATGGCTGGAGAGCGGCTAACAAAGACACCCTCGGCCTTCTTGACAATCTTAGAGACATGCTTTGTCCAACGCAAATCGCTGCTGACAGTAATGCCCAGGTCACGTTCACAAGAGGACTTCTTGATATCAGTGTTGTGGAGGGAGTATGTGGACGCTGGATTTTTCCTCCCAAAATGCATGGTGGTACACTTGTCCACAGCCAGCTTCAGTTGCCAGTCTGTGATCCATTGCTGCATTGTGTCCAAGTTTGATTGTAGGAAAGAGTTGTCGATTTCAGGATCAGTCCTTTTGATTTCATCTGCATACTTTAGTACTGTGGCATTCTTTAAGTTGGCATCTATGTCATTAATATATGCCACAAACAAAAGGGGACTAAGAACAGATCCCTGTGGTACACCAGATGACATCTCATATGGTGAAGAATGCTGTCCTAGAATCCTGACTACCTCTTTTCGGCTGAGAATGAAGGATTTCAACCAGTTAAAAAGATCATCCTTCATACCCATTGCAGAGAGTTTCGCCATAAGTCTTTTGTGTGGCACAGAATTAAAAGCCTTAGCGAAGTCAAGGTAAACAACATCCACCCATGAGCCGCTGTCAGTGATCCGGGTAATATCTTCAAGGAAGTCAATAAGCTGATCACAGCAGCTGGAGTTAGGGATAAATCCAAATTGCGAGGGCCGGATGAGGCTGTGAGAGCTCCAGAAGTTCCAAAATGTTTCTCTGACATAGGATTCCATCAGTTTCCATCAGTTTGGCAATACAGCTAGTAAGACTGACTGGACGATAGTTGACAGGTGACGTGTGGTCACCCTTTTTGAACAGGAGAATGACACTGGCAGTTTTCCACTGCTCCGGAGTAGCACCATTGTTGAGACAGTATTGAAAGAAGAAAGAAAGCTGGTGCAAAAGGAAATACCCACCACATTTGAGAAGCAGGTATGTAACACCATCAAGACCAGGGAGGCATAGTTGCGCTTATTCTAAGGTGACGTCGCAACATTGCAGGTGTAAATTCCATAGTTGTTATGGAATTTGATGATAGAGATGGTGGAGATGGTACATTCTGGTTTTCAACAGTAAAAATGCTTGCATAGCACTCAGCAATGAGTTCTGCGCATTCTTTGGGATCGTCAGTGATCTCGCTTGTGTGGGGATTGCGAAGAGGACCAGCTGGAGAGTGAGCTCTCTGCTTTGAATGAACATATTTCCAGAACATCTTACTGTCAGGATTGGTTGCTATGCACTGTTCAAATTCAAACACTGCCTTTTTTGTCACTTGCTTGAGATGGTTGGAAGATTTATTCCGCTTTTTTCTGTTGTCATCTGATTTATGCAGTTTATATTCCCGTTCAGCGTTTCAACGTTCTTTCCTGGCAAGTCGGACCGCTGAAGTTTCCCAGTAATAATTATCATTAGAGAGTGAGGTTAGCTTTTCCTTTCATCCTCACGGGGTCAATACAATAAAATACCAGTAATGAACTGGGGTCGATCTAATTGACTTTCCCTTCCCACCCCCCAAATTGTTATCCTTCTGCCTAAATCAGAAACCATTATAAGAGATTGGGAAGACAAGCAAGATGAAGTTGTCAGAGATCAGCTTTTCACTAACTACTGATTTGGTTATGACAATCCTTGCTAGCACATTCTGAGTTCAAATCCTGTTGAGGTTAGCTTTGCCTTTCATCTTCATGGGGTCAATAAAATAAAGTACCAGTAATGCACTGGAGTTACATAACATTATGATGGAAGGTTTTATAAATAACTTTCTTATTGTTCAGCTGGTGTTTGGAACATAACTTAACAAATATTCTTACATAACATTATAATATAATAATAATAATAATAATAATAATAATATAATGCTTTCTTCATTAACCACAAGGGTTTACATAAAGTAGACATTAAGGACAGTACAGGACAATACAGGACGGTACAAATGGGCATTTCTGCGTGTAAAAAAACAGAGGATGTAATAAAAAAAATAACAATGAAAAATTCCCCAATAGGGGGAGACTTCCGAGGGACATTTGTGGAGAAAGCCCATTAAAAGGCCAGTGACGCTGACCACCAGGGCAAGTGCCCTCTCCCAGTTTTCCACCTTTAATTTACAGACAGATACTCAGAGTAGGCCCATTCACTCGGGCCATACTTGCTTCTCTCACCCATCTTTCAACAAAATGCTGGGAAGAGAGCACTTCCCTCTCTACCCTGATTTTCCTTTTCAAATGAAATTTGAAAAAGTTAATCAGTGCATCACCGAAGAGGTAAGCGCTCGTCTTCAGCCCTTTCAAACGTGTCCACCATACTATCTCTTTCGCCATGGCCACCAGACAGATAAAAACTGCCTGCCCTTCCCGGCTAAAGGAAGAGGGCGGGGCAATCCTCACGATGGACTCAGCTGATAGCCGGATCCATCCTACACGTGACAGCAGGTGTTCGACATAAACCCACAAGTCAGCAATGCTCGGACACTGGACGAGTGCGTGCAGGACGGTTTCGTCGCCCTGCGTGCATATCGGACATGCCTGGCTGACGGCACCTCCATGCCTGTAGAGTTTATCCCGAACTGGCAAAGCTCCCCGGTAGCACTTCCAGGCCATGGATTTCTGGAAGTTGTCCATAGGCCCCGGTCCGAAAGTCCTTCCGAAGAGATTGGCTAGTTGAGTTTCTCCAAGTACGTCGTCGCTCTTCCCCTCCACTAACCCTCTATAGAACGCCAAGATGGAGTTTCCACCGATCACATTGCCCGATTGGTCGAGGGCTGTGAACGCCTGAAGACATTCCAGTCTCCAAGCACTCCTTCTCGGTCTTCGCTTGACCCAGGACTGCAGCTCCATCAAGGAGACGAGCTGGGGAAAGATGTGTCTAGCAAACGGCGACCACACCTGATCACCGTCGAGGAAGAGGTGGAGATGTCGTAGCCTGAGCGCATGTCTGCGCATCATCAGCCACGGCATGCCCAGCCCTCCACGTAGCGGGTGTTGACAGCAGATGGACCGCCTGACCATCGGAGCGCGTCCCTTCCACAAAAAGCGAAAGAGCAAACGCTCCAGCGCAGTCAGGCGGGGCTTAGGACAAGGCACGACGGTCAGGCGGTAGTAGATGACGGACGCGATGTACGCGTCAGCCACCTCCGCTCGACCTTTAAGGGATAGCTTCCTCTCGGCCCATTTCTGGGTGAGAGAAGCCACCCTGCTCGTCACCTCGTCCCAGTTTTTGTCCGTCTGGAGATCCGGACCGAACCAGACACCTAGCAATTTAACCGGTCCGTCCGTCCAGCGCCCGACGACGCTATTGGACGGCATGGACCTGCCTCTCCAGGTGCCGAGCTGCAGGCCCACTGACTTTTCCTGGTTGATCATTGCTCCTGTCACCGCTTCGTATTCTCTTAGTGTAGTGCCGATCGCCTCAATGTGATAATAATATAATGAAAATTATTGTGTACAAGGCTGAGGTTTTTTTTTTAGATAAATATCAACACTTAAAAATAAACAGCTTTGATTAGTATAACTAACGATGGTTTCAGACAGTTATCAAATGGTTGAAGGTATTTCAACCATGACCATCTCATCCTTTTTGCACATTGGGACTACATTGGCCAATGTGTCCTTTACAATGGTAGGGTGTGGTTTGAAGGAATTGGCTGCTATTTCTAGCCAGTTAAACAACTGCATATAAGATCAATCATAAAATATCTTTCCTTTCTTAAATCAATAGTGTGTGATGGAAAGAGATATTTGGCTGTTATTTTTAGCAAGTAAAGCAACCATAGAAAGAGACTTTCTTGGTGGTGGTGGTGGTGATGGCAAGATTACTATTGTCAGTTGTGGAGGTGCTGCTGTTTTTGGTGGTTGTTACTGATGCTGTTAGTATTGTTGCTAGTCATGTTATTACTGCTGACAGTGTTGTTACTGTTAGTTGTGCTGGTGCTGCTAATACTGTTACAGTTGGTGATGTTATTGTTGCTGTTAGTGGTGGTGTCCTTGGTGTTATTACTGTTGTTGTTGTTGTTACTGCTGGTAGTGGTAATAATGGTGGTGTTGTTTGATGTTATTGCTGCTGGTGATATTGGTGTTGTTATTGTTGCTGTTAGTGGTGGTGTCCTTGGTGTTATTACTGTTGTTGTTGTTACTGCTGGTGGTGGTGTTGAGAAATGGTATGCTTAGTGCAAAGTGACAGGAAATATTTTTAAAGTTATGAATGGTAGATGAGAGAGGAGGGGGGAGGAGGAGGAATTAGTGCAGCAGCTAGAGACTGCTCCAAGACAGGATGGAAGCCAACAAACAGCAATGATTGCACTGGCATCAGACTAACAACAGTTACAGCAGCAACAGTAACAACAACAGCAGTAACATCACCACCACCAGCAGCAGTAACAGCAGTAGCACCAACAACAGCAGTAGCTATATACAACAGTAGTACCGGTACCATAGTCGCCGCCGCCAACACCACCACCACCAACAATACCACCATCAACACCACCACCAACACTACCTACACCACCACCACCAACAATACCACCACCATCAACACCACCACCACCACCACCACCACCACCACCACCAACACCAACAACACCACCACCACCACCACCAACAGTAATTTCTCTATACTACAGCAGTCTACAGCTATTTTAGATGGGAGGTATAACAATATCTTTAAGACACCCAGCACCTAGTAGAGGGTGGGGTAGTGGTATAGGGGTGGGAGAGGTGGTTGGTAGAGGTAGGTGGGTGGTAGTGGGAGGTATGTGGTAGTGTTGGGTGGGTGTAGTGGAAAGTGGGGGGAGAGGGGGTGGGTAGGGATGTGGATTGTAGTGGTAGGTGGGGTGGGAGAGACACCCACCTAGTTGTGTGTGGGGGCATAGTGATAGGGGATGGGAGAGGTGGGTGGTAGGTGGGGTGGCAGAAGTGGGTGGTAGTGGCAGGTGGGGTGGGAGAGGTAGTGGTAGGTAGGGTGGGAATAATTAGTGACCACTACCATTACTACAGTTACTACTACCACCATCACTGCTACTACCATTACTACAGTTACTACTACCACCATCACTGCTACTACCACTTCTGTTACTATTACTACTACAACTACTACCACTACTGTGACTACTATTACTACTACTAACATTTCAGTTACTACTACCTCTTTTACTAACTCTACAACTATTACCAATACTGTTACTACTACCACTACTACCATCACCACCACTACTACTACTACTACTACCACCACTACTACTATTGCTGTCAAGGAAGGAAGCTAAAACTTAACATCTGGTTAGAGTTAGTAAGGTAATATACAGCTTTCTCTTTAAATATCCTCCTCTTTGGAGACATTGTAATGTCATTGTTAGCAACGGCCATTGTCCACACTAGCATGGGTTAGACAGGTTGTCCTGGGACAGCAAGGTGGGTGGACAGAATGGAGAAGGACCCCAGAGGATGGTGAAGGAAACTAGCATGGGTTAGACAGGTTGTCCTGTGACAGCCAGGTGGGTGGACAGAATGGAGAAGGACCCCAGAGGATGGTGAGGGAAACTAGCATGGGTTAGACAGGTTGTCCTGTGACAGCCAGGTGGGTGGACAGAATGGAGAAGGACCCCAGAGGATGGTGAGGGAAACTAGCATGGGTTAGACAGGTTGTCCTGTGACAGCCAGGTGTGGGAACAGAATGGAGAAGGACCCCAGAGGATGGTGAGGGAAACTAGCATGGGTTAGATGGGTTGTCCTGGGACAGCAAGGTGGGTGGACAGAATGGAGAAGGACCCCAGAGGATGGTGAGGGAAACTAGCATGGGTTAGATGGGTTGTCCTGGGACAGCAAGGTGGGTGGACAGAATGGAGAAGGACCCCAGAGGATGGTGAGGGAAACTAGCATGGGTTAGATGGGTTGTCCTGGGACAGCAAGGTGGGAGGACACGATGGAGAAGGACCCCAGAGGATGGTGAGGGAAACTAGCATGGGTTAGACAGGTTGTCCTATGACAGCCAGGTGGGTGGACAGAATGGAGAAGGACCCCAGAGGATAGTGAGGGAAACTAGCATGGGTTAGATGGGTTGTCCTGGGACAGCAAGGTGGGTGGACAGAATGGAGAAGGACCCCAGAGGATGGTGAAGGGAACTAGCATGGGTTAGACAGGTTGTCCTGTGACAGCCAGGTGGGTGGACAGAATGGAGAAGGACCCCAGAGGATGGTGAGGGAAACTAGCATGGGTTAGACAAGTTGTCCTGTGACAGCCAGGTGGGTGGACAGAATGGAGAAGGACTCCAGAGGATGGTGAGGGAAACTAGCATGGGTTAGACAGGTTGTCCTATGACAGCCAGGTGGGTGGACAGAATGGAGAAGGACCCCAGAGGATGGTGAGGGAAACTAGCATGGGTTAGACAGGTTGTCCTGTGACAGCCAGGTGGGAGGACACGGCGGAGAAGGACCCCAGAGGATGGTGAGGGAACTAGCATGGGTTAGACAGGTTGTCCTGTGACAGCCAGGTGGGAGGACACAATGGAGAAGGACCCCAGAGGATGGTGAGGGAAAGTAGCATGGGTTAGATGGGTTGTCCTGTGACAGCCAGGTGGGAGGACACGATGGAGAAGGACCCCAGAGGATGGTGAGGGAAAGTAGCATGGGTTAGACAGGTTGTCCTGTGACAGCCAGGTGGGTGGACAGAATGGAGAAGGACCCCAGAGGATGGTGAGGGAAACTAGCATGGGTTAGACAGGTTGTCCTGTGACAGCCAGGTGGGAGGACACGATGGAGAAAGACCCCAGAGGATGGTGAGGGAAACTAGCATGGGTTAGATGGGTTGTCCTGTGACAGCCAGGTGGGAGGACACGATGGAGAAGGACCCCAGAGGATGGTGAGGGAAAGTAGCATGGGTTAGATGGGTTGTCCTGTGACAGCCAGGTGGGTGGACAGAATGGAGAAGGACCCCAGAGGATGGTGAGGGAAACATATTGGAAGAACCAATCCAGCTCACGATGTTCACACCTGCAGGTAACGAGGCCACTATGTTAGCTTAAGCTACTTAGGAGCAATGGGTCAACCACCAAAGGTGGTGGTGGTGGTGGTTCTGGTGGTGGTGTTATTGGCAGGGGTGATAGTGGTGGCGGTGGTGTTAGTGGCATTGGCAGTGGCAGGGTGGTTGTTGTGGAGGTGGTGGTAGTTGTGGAGGTGGTGGTAGTTGTGGAGGTGGTGGTGGTAGTGTTAGTGGCAGGGGTGGTAGTTGTGGAGGTGGTGGTGGTAGTGTTAGTGGCAGTGGTAGGGGTGGTAGTTGTGGAGGTGGTGGTAGTGTCAGTAAGGTAGGGGTTAGCAGTAGTGTCAGTAAAGTGGGTGTGGTGGTAGTAGTAGTGGTGTTAAACTGAGTGTTAGGTCAGCCACACATGTATAGATTTTAATTCTCAAACATTCTGGGACTTCTTTCAAATATCCTACCCCACCTCAATTTCCAGATTCAAATTACAAATTAGTAAAACAGACAAGATTTCATAAATTTATATTTAAATATAAATTATATATATATATTTTTTTTTATTAATTAAACATTTTTTTTATCACTTCAAATTAATTCAAATTTAATTTTGAGTTTTGTTGTATTTCAATTTCAAATTTAATTTCAGAGTAAATTTTATATTTTCTTCAAATTTAATAATTTACTTCTTGCAGAGTAAATTGAGAAAGACAAAGGATTTGTTGATGATGTGTGTGATGTGTGTGATGTATGTGTGTGATGTATGTGTGTGGTGTATGTGTGTGGTGTATGTGTGTGGTGTATGTGTGTGGTGTATGTGTGTGTGTGTGTGTGTGATGTATGTGTGTGTGTGTGTGTGTGATGTATGTGTGTGTGATGTATGTGTGTGTGCAGATGCAGTGTATGAATGCAAGTACAGTGTATGTATGCTTGTGTGGTCTGTGTGTGGTGCGTGTGTGTGTGCTTGTGTGGTGTGTGTGCTTGTGTGGTGTGTGTTTGTGCGGTAAGTGTGTGTGCTTGTGCGGTAAGTTTGTGTGTGCTTGTGCGGTGTGTGTGTGCTTGTGTGGTGTGTGTGCTAAGTGTGTGTGCTTGTGTGGTGTGTGTGTGTGCTTGTGTGGTGTGTGTGTATATTCATGTGTACTTTGATAGTTTAAAAATCTCCTCACAAGACTAGGGAAACTGAAGAGAAAGATGTTGAAAGGACAACTATGTAAACCAGGAATTACAAAACAACATGTGGGTCACATGAGATGCTCCATGTTCCTTTGTGAAGCAGTGTTTATGCCCCATGCCAACCATTTTAGTTGCCTCTTACAACAAAAGGGGATGGTATCACCATCAACATTTAACATGTTCCTTTCACATCCTCAGTGAATCTCAATATTCTGAGATTAACTCTCACCATTTCTACCCAGGTATTTCTTGCTCTCAATATTCTAAGATCAACTCTCACCACTTCTACCCAGGTATTTCTTGGTCTTCCTTGTCCACAACTTCCTTCCACTGGAAAGTCTTGCTACTTCTTCAGTCAACAATCATCATCCATATGTATCACACATCTATACCAATGCAATCCTGTCTCCTGCTCATTGCATCTCATTCCTAGCTCATTCATGCTTCACAGTTTATGCTCACTAACTTTAATATTAAGTATTAAAAAATGTACAATAACAATAAATGGCTGAAAAGTTCATAGACTGAATATGAAGGAGTGATGTTGGACCTGTGAAATCTTGCATGCATTAATTCCAACACTTATTAATAACTATATTGTTTCTTCCCAGGGATTATGTTGAAAAATAGACCTCATTTGGTCATTCCATGAGAGTATCTTAATCAGCCTATGAACTGTTTAGTCAATCCTCATATTTATGTATGTAGCTATATAACTGATACAGGGTGTACACGGAATGTGTGTAGCCATATAACTGATACAGGGTGAACATGGCATGTATGTAGCCATATAACTGATACAGGGTGTACATGGCATGTATGTAGCCATATAACTGATACAGGGTGTACATAGCATGTATGTAGCAATATACATGCTATAATGGAGGCACATGGCTTAGTGGTTAGAGCATTGGCCTTGCAATCGAAAGGTTGTGAGTTCAATTCTCAGACCGGGTGATGTGTTGTTTCCTTGAGCAAGACACTTTATTTCACATTGCTCCAGTTTACTCAGCTGTAGAAATGAGATGATAGGGACTGGGGTCCATATCATTCCACTGTAAAGTGGTCGTGGAGATGCCATGGCAAAAAAGCACCCAGCACTCACTTTAAATAAGGTTGGTGTTAGGAAGGGCATCCAGCTGTAGAAATCAAGCCAGAATCAATTCCCGTCCCACCCTTGCAAGCAGGGAAAAGCGGATGTAAAATGATGATGATGATGATGATGATGATAACTGATACAGGGTGTACATGGCATGTATGTAGCCATATAACTGATACAGGGTGTACATAGCATGTACGTAGCCATATAACTGATACAGGATGTACATAGCATGTATGTAGCCTCTTGTCTCTCTTTAGTTGGAAGATTTATATTAAAACTGAATTTGTTATTGGCATTCATATATCTTAAGTATGCCTTGAATTTTTGTTGAAAACATCATACAAATCATCATCACCGTTTAACGTCCATTTTCCATGCTTGCATGGGTTAGACAGGTTGTCCACGTCTTGAGACAAGTCTGGGCAGATTGGCTGCACTGTACCTTGCTCAGATGGAACTAATTTGGCAGGGACTTTTACAGCTGGATGCCCTTCCTAACACCAACCATGTTTACAGTGTGGAACAAATATACATATACATACATATATATATACATACCCCGGATGAGCCCACAGCAAGGCACGAGGGAAACCTAAGGGCAGCAGCAACAAACTCCCTCTTGCACCAGTGGCCAACCAATACAGGCTGGAGATAAAATGTGTAGCAACAAGGGCGGTACCCCAGCATGGCCTCAGCCGGATGGCTGGAACAGGTAAAAGAGTAAATATGCACACACACACACACACATGCATATTACCAATGACAAACAGACAGGTATTGCTTTATCTCTCTCCATAATATAGATATATAGTTACAGTTTGTTTACAAAATAAAGAAGTTAAGGGTTTAAGTCATTTAATAACTGACAACTGTTCTACCCAGGTTATGGAACATATAGCAAATCATTTTATTTAACTATATAACAGCTATGTATGATCCTATCATTACACTGAGTTAATAAACACAGAGTAAATGAGAAAAATTTACTCTCATTAATATTAGTTATATATATGGAGTGTGCAGTGCTGAGACAGAGGAGACCACTAATGATGTGAGTACTCAATATATATACCTGTGTAAAAGTATCAGGAACTAGAAATATATGAATGATAACCAAGTTAAGAAGAGGGATGGAAGTCGTTGAGCAAAATTAATCTGACTTTTCTTCTCTTTTTTGATAACAAGATAAAGGAAGAAGGACAGAAAGAAAGAGACTAAGAAAAAAGGAAGAAAAAAGGAAAGAAAGGCATAAAAAGTGTGAGATATATGTAGGTATAGGTGAAGTAAGAAGATATGTGGTGGATATTGCGCATGTGTCTACAACTGGTTGGTGTGAGAAGGAAGAGAGGTGGAATGAGGGTTGCAATTGTAGTGTTTCAGTAAAGTGTTTGCTGAGATGAGGGAAATGTAAGAGAACATCTTGTAACCAGATGTATATCAATGGGGGAAATGAGATGAACAATCTCTATGTGGTTGTTTAAGATATTAGAAACAGTAGCTAAATCTATATCATAATGTAGTCTCAGATGCAGAGTATATCTAGAACTACACAAAAAGAGATTCCTCATCACCATCATCCATTGGCGAATTTGTCAAACCGAACATGGAAATCCCACCTTCCCAAACTCAGTAAATCAAACAGGACAGCAACAGCTACCAACTGGAGAAGACAGATATTACCAAGCTGTTGCTGTCGTATTACCTAGCTTCTAATAATCAATATCATTGTTTGTAACAGATAGCTATCCTCTTCTTCCACTCATTGTAACTTTCGTAATCGGTTGTAATCCTATAGTTATTGATTAACCCTGATCATTGATGGGATCTCAAGTCAGAACTCAGGACACAAAGTGCCAGAACATATACTGCAAAGTATCTCCTCCAATGCTATGGACTGGTACTATATTTTATTGCCTCCTAAATGGATGAAAGGCAAAGTTGACCTTAGTGGGATTTGAACTCAGAGTGCAGAGAGACAGAATACATATCACAAAGTATTCTGTCGATCATCGAAGAATAACTTAATGCAGGGCGGTGGATTCGCAGTATCGGTAGAGGGTCGGACGCCATGCTTTGACGCATATAGTTACAGCCCTTGCCATTCTGAGTTCAAATCCCACCGAGGTTAACTTTGCCTTTCATCCTTACCGGGGTCGATAAAATAAAGTACCAACAACACACAGGGGTCAATTTAATCAACTTTCTCTTCTCCCAAAATTGTTGGCTTTGAGCTTAATATATAATCATCATTATGATACACAGACACACACACACATATGAAAAACAAGATGACCGACCCCTATCCCTTTACTCCTATACATCTTTGCATCCAGTGTGTATGTGCCCTGATCCACTCATACCTAACTCCCTCAACCAACATTCTTTACTACCTATTCTCACTATAAACCCCTCTCAGATCACATTCAGCCTTATTTCCTCCTCACACAACTCTTGCCATAAACCCATGACATACTTTATACAACCTTTTCTATATTACATCACCCTTAAAACCCCACAAATTATTGATATATACCCATGACATAATATTATCCTTCTTAGCCTATTTTCATCCCTTAAACATGTGATTTGTTACATGTCATCATCCCCTTTTCCACGGGGTAGAGAAGGCTGTTCAGTCAAGTCAATTAATAAAACACCTCCGTACCTCTGGTGTGACAATGCACCTCATACACTCTGAAGTGGTTGGCATTAGGAAGGATATCCAATTGTATAAAGCATGCCAAAAAAAGGGGTTGAGGGGAGGGGCAAAGGGTGCGTGCATGCGTTATAGAATCTTGAGTTGATCAATTGCGTCGGTTGAAGCAAGCAGAATTTTGGCTGCTTACTAAAACAGACACAAAAAAATATAAAACACACACACACAAACACATGACAGCTTTGGGGCAAGCAGAATTTTGACTGCTTACTAAACCGTAGATACATAAAAAGATACACACACACACTAGATAACACTACATGTGGCTTTGACCGGGAGTGTCACTTAGAGGGAATGGGGGGGGGGGGGGGGGGGATAAGGCGCCACAGCCCCACTTTCCG
>OZ024740.1:220000-225000 GCA_964016885.1 Eledone cirrhosa
TGAAGGAAGACGTGGTAGAGGTAGACCACGAAAAACATGGGCGGAGGTGGTGAGAACAGACCACAGATCACTGAAGCTCACGGTGGAGATGACGGGGGACCGTGACGAGTGGAGAGATGCTGTGGTGAATAAGACCCATCCCACCCTTGCAAGCAGGTAAAAGCGGACGTAAAATGATGATGATGATGATGATATATATATATAAATATCATCATCATCACCGTTTTACGTCCGTTCTTCCGTACTAGCATGGGTTAGACGGGTTATCCTGTTGTGGGCAGTGTCTGGTCGGCTGACCATGCCTTGCTCATACAGGAACTGATCTGGCTTGATTTCTACAGCTGGATGCCCTTCCTAACACCAACCTCATTTACAGTGAGTGCTGGGTGCTTTTTCGTGGCGCCTACACGTCCACTTTACAGTGAGGGCTGGGTTCTTTTTTGCCGTGGCACCTCCACGACCACCTTGCGGTGGGTGGTGTGGGGGCATATTGCCTATATGCTTCAGCTTGTACCCATGGGAGGTCGGATACTGTATTACTGCGTGACGCCAGAAGTCACGTTCGTGTGTCATTGTCTTTGAGAGGTGTAATTGGGTAAGGTCGGCTTTTATCACCTCATCCCAGGTCATCTTGGGTCTCCCCACTCCGCGGTTTCCATCAACTTCTAGTGCTCTGCACCTTTTTATGCAGCTGTCATGCTTCATACGCATCACATGTCCATACCAGCGCAACCGCCTCTCCTGCACACAGCGTTTGATTCCTCTTATGCTCAGTCTCTCTCTCAATTCATTTATGTTTTGTCGTTCACGTATATTACTGTTACACATCCATCGGAGCATGCAGGCTTCGTTTCTCTCTAATCTACGTAAGTCTTCCACCTTCAGCGCCCAGGTTTCACTACCATGCAACATTGCTGTTCGGATACACGCATCATACAGTCTGCCTTTCATTCTGAGGGAGAAGCCTTTTGCAGCGAGCAGTGGTAGTAGTTCCCTAAACTTCTTCCATCCCATTCTTACCCTAGTTATTGAACTTTCTGAACACCCACCTCTGCTGCTAATTCGGTCACCTAGGTAGCAGAAGCTGTCTACTATTTCTACAGAGCCCTCCCAGAGATGGGTGGTACTTGTCTCCTGTGGCTGTTTGCTGCTTGCTGTCTCAGCACAGCTGCTGCATGTGAAGCCTACATTCTTAATTAAGCTTCCTGAGATCCCGCTACATCTCTTGTGTAACCATTGTTTGCATTTGGGGCAGAGAATGGAGTTCCTAACTACACCTTTCCTACATACTGAGCAAGGCCATTTCCCTGAGGGGATCTGGGTTCTGTTTTCTCGTCTACTTACAAGGACCTTAGTCTTTGTCATGTTGACTTTGAGACCCTTTCTTTCTAGTCCCTGCTTCCAAGTTCAGAATTTATTCTCTAGTTCTATCATAGATTCAGCTATGAGTGCGAGGTCATCAGCATACAGGAGTTCCCATGGGCATCCGGTCTTAAACTCCTCTGTTATTGCCTGCAGGACTATGATGAACAGGAGGGGGCTAAGAACAGAGCCCTGGTGGACCCCAACCTGTACGCTAAATTCCTCGCTATACTCATTGATAATCCTAACTTTGCTGACTGCTCCCCTATACATGGCTTGTACCGCTTTCACAAGCCATTCATCTACTCCTAGTTTTCTAAGAGCCCACCAGATTACAGCACGTGGAACTCTGTCAAAGGCTTTCTCAATGTCGACAAATGCCAAGTAGAGTGGCTTACTTTTAGATAGGTACTTTTCCTGTAATTGCCTCACAAGGAAGAGGGCATCAGTGGTGCCTCTTCCTGGTACAAACCCAAATTGCATCTCGTCTATTTTCACCCGGTCCCTAATCAACTGTGCTATAACTCTTTCTGTTACTTTCATCGCCTGGTCCATCAACTTTATACCTCTATAGTTTCCTCTATCTAGTGCATCGCCTTTACCTTTGTAGCAGTTGACAATGATGCTACTGCACCAATCTTTTGGTATGACACCTTCTAGTATTACCTGGTTAACAATACGTGTGGTTATAGTGTTACCTACAGACCCAGATGCCTTCAGCATCTCGGCAGCTATGCCCGATGGACCGGTTGCCTTACCCATCTTCATATCTTTGATTGCCTTACTTACTACGCTGCTACTGACTTATACTGCTGGCCCCTCTATAGGGTCTACTTGGGGTAGGGTCTCTTCTTCCCATGCATTCTCCTCATTTAGTAATCTATCATAATGACTCTTCCATGCATCTTTCTTCTCAGCACTTCTGAGGGCAAGCTCACCTTTATCATTCCGGATACACTTCTCTCCAATGACATCACAACTCTCTCTGACACACTGCCTCACAATCCTAAACACCTCCTCTTTCTTGTCCTCACGTTGCAAAACATGCTTGAATTTTCTATCCTCTGCTTCCCTCCTAGCTAAGTATACTTGTCGCCTAGCTTCCCTCTTGGTGTCTATGTAATGTACCCTGCTCCCCCCGTTCTTCCATTCTTTCCATGCCTGTCTCTTGGTCTTAACTGCTTCATCTACCTTATTGTTCCACCACCAAGTCACTCTCCTCCTGCTTGTGGTCTTACTCCAGCCACAGACCTCATCCGTCGCCTCTAGTAAATTATTTTTTAGGAACTCCCAGTTCTCTTCTACATTAAATATCTATATCTGTTCTTCTCTACTGTCATAGGCGTTGAGTAAAATATCTTTAAAAATGTTACTGGTTGAGGGGACTTTCAGCTTCCAGATCTTTCTTCTCCAGGTTGGCCTCTGTTTCCAGGTTCGTCTAGTTCTGACCGTGAGGTCGCTGACAACTAAGCTATGTTGGGATGTACATTCCTCACTAGGGAAGGCTTTTGTGTTTACGACCGTCCATCTGTGACATCCTCTGATGAGGAGAAAATCTATCTGACTGGAGTGCTCCCCTGATCGATAGGTGATCAGGTGGTTGTCGGGTTTTTTAAAGTTTGTGTTACATATCGACATGTCATTGGCGTCGCAGAATTCTAGAAGTCTGAATCCTTCCTCATTTCTTGTGCCAACCCCATGGCCTCCATGGACTCTATTGAAGCCATCACAGTGTTTACCTACGTGTCCGTTAAAATCTCATGCGATGATTAGGAAGTCATTGTCGTCTGTTAGATAAGTAGTGTGCATTAGGGACTCGTAAAACCTATCCTTAAGTTCGTCTGGCAGCCCCGATTGAGATGCGGAAGCTGATATTATTGTGGTAATTGTTTTATTCAGGACTAGTCTGAGTTTAATGATTCTTGCATTTACCCTGTACACTGAGATTACTTTATCTACCCACATGTCAGCTAGTAGTATACCTACACCACCCATCCCATCGTCATTTCCCACCCAGAAAAATTTGTAGCACCGACTTTTTGCTACAAGGACTCTGGCAGACTCTTCTCCATCTAGTCTCTTGCACACAGCATACATCAATTTCCTTTCGCTCTAGCATTTCTCCGATTTCTCCTGTTCTTCCTTTCATTGAGCCTACATTGATGGTACCAACTCGGAGTTTTGGGCATTTGTCGATACTCGTAGGGAAGGGTCTCTGGGTTGGCGCTTCACGTGGGTGCTTCGTAGCTCGCAGATTCATATTTCATCTATTGATTCAGAGTTGCTCAAATTTATTCTCAGCTCATCCATCCATAACGGTGGGAAAATTGAGGGCTAGAAGAACAGTGGTGGTGGGATAATGGCAGTGTGTGTTGGGCTGCGACAGGGGAGGAGAGAGTTAGTTAGGTAGTAGTAGTAGTAGCAGTAGCAGCAGTAGAAATGGCATGCTGAGGTTTGATTGGTTGAATAGGCAATGGTGGTGGGAGGGAAATTGTGAGGTAGGCACTGAGGGTCGCCGTCAAGGCTAACAAACTTAAATAACCGATAGATTAGAATACCGCATGGTAAATATCCGAAATAATACAGCAAAAACAGCAATAATATTAATAATAATAGCGTCATAAGAGCTAAGATACCTTCGAAAATTTGTATGGATGGGTGGCTGGAACGAATCCAAATCAACTCTAGTGATACATTTTAGCAGATAAGGATAAAGTGTCTTATCTCTTCAATAGCTTCAAGATGAGTGAGGTGGAATGGGGGGCGAAAGGGAGGTAATGGGTGGCTTAGAGATAGATAGAGATAGGGTAGCTATCATAGAGAGAGATATAGAGAGGGGGGGGGGGGCACTGAGGGTCGCCGTCAAGGCTAACAAACTTAAATAACCGATAGATTAGAATACCGCGAGGTAAATATCCGAAATAATACAGCAAAAACAGCAATAATATTATATATATATATATATATAAATAAATACATATATATATATAAATATATATACATATATATATATAAATATATATATATATATATAAATATATATATAAATATATATATATATATATATATATAAATATATATATATATAAATTGATTGACGAATATAGGGTCCAAGAGGCGATTAGGGAAATGAAAAATGGTAAGGCGGCCGGACCATCGGGAATAGTTGCTGAGATGCTGAAGGCATCAGGGGACATAGGCACTAAACTGGTTGCACGCATCATCAATCAGGCTATATATGGTGGTGTCATACCCAAAGACTGGTGCAGCAGTATTCTCATAAATTGCTACAAAGGTAAAGGGGATGCTTTGGAGAGGAGCAATTATAGGGGTATAAAACTGATAGATCAGGTTATGAAAGTGGCAGAAAGTATTTTAGCACAACTAATTAGAGAAAGGGTCAAACTAGATGAGATGCAGTTTGGTTTTGTGCCTGGGAAGAGTACAACAGATGCCCTCTTCTTGGTGAGACAAATGCAAGAGAGGTTCTTGGAGAAGAATAAGCCACTATACTTAGCCTTTGTTGACCTAGAGAAGGCCTTTGATAGGGTACCCCGATCTGTCATCTGGTGGTCCCTAAGGAAGCTGGGTGTTGAGGAATGGCTTGTGAGGACAGTGCAAACTTTGTACAGAGGTAC
>OZ024740.1:230000-330000 GCA_964016885.1 Eledone cirrhosa
TAGTCCAGGGTAGTACAATAAGCAAGGCAATCAAAGATATGAAGACGGGTAAGGCGGCTGGTCCTTCGGAAATAGTTGCTGAGATGCTGAAGGCATCTGGTTCGGTGGGACACACCATGGTCACCCGGATAATAAACCAAGTCGTACAGAATGGGGTTGTTCCGAAGGACTGGCGTAGCAGCATCATCGTTAACTGCTATAAGGGAAAAGGAGATGCCCTAGATAGGAGTAACTATAGAGGCATTAAATTAATCGACCAGGTCATGAAGGTCACGGAAAAAGTAATAGCGCAACTAATCAGAGAGAGAATTGATCTAGATGAAATGCAGTTCGGGTTTGTGTCAGGCAAAAGTACCACAGACGCTCTTTTCATTGTACGACAACTACAGGAGAAGTACCTAGCTAAAAGTAAACCCCTATACTTAGCTTTCGTCGACTTGGAGAAAGCCTTCGACAGAGTCCCCCGTTCCATTATCTGGTGGTCTCTTAGAAAACTAGGTGTTGACGAATGGCTTGTGAGAGCTATACAAGCCATGTATAAAGAAACAGTCAGTAAGGTTAGAATTAACAACGAATATAGTGAAGAGTTTAGCGTAAAAGTTGGTGTCCATCAGGGCTCTGTTCTTAGCCCCCTACTATTTATTATTGCCCTTCAGGCTATAACAGAGGAGTTCAAGACCGGCTGCCCATGGGAACTCCTATACGCAGATGATCTAACGCTCATAGCTGAATCAATGACCGAACTAGAGAAGAAATTCCAAACATGGAAGCACGGCCTAGAATCAAAAGGCCTTAAAATTAACCTGGCTAAGACAAAAGTTCTAGTTTGTAGGAAAGAAAATATGGCGGCAGTCCCATCTGGGAAATGGCCATGCTCAGTGTGTAGGAAAGGCGTAGGTAGAAACTCCATTTTATGTCCCAAATGCAAAGTATGGGTGCATAAAAGATGTAGTGGGATCACAGGTAAGCTAACTAAGAACATAGATTTTACATGTGGCCGGTGCTCTGGTGCAATAAGTAGCAGCAAGTGCCCACAAAATACTAGCTCCTTCAACTGCGCAGAGGGTTCTATAGAAATAGTGGACAGCTTCCGTTACCTGGGTGACAAAATCAGCAGTGGGGGAGGGTGCTCTGAAAGTACAGTAGCTAGAGTCAGAACTGGATGGAAAAAGTTCAGAGAGCTTATACCACTATTAGCCGCTAGAGGGTTCTCCCTAAAAATGAAAGGCAGGTTATACGATGCCTGCATACGAACAGCAATGCTGCATGGCAGTGAGACCTGGGCATTGTGTGCAGAGGATATACGCAGACTAGAGAGGAACGAAGCTTGCATGCTCCGCTGGATGTGCAATAGTAATATACGTGAACGGCAAAGCATAAACGAACTAAGGAAAAAATTAGAAATAAGAGGGATCAGATGTTTACTCGAGAGAAGGCTACGTTGGTGCGGTCACGTGATGCGCATGAAAGACGACAGCTGTATAACAAAGTGCAGGGCAATAAAGATAGACGGTAGCCACGGAGTAGGCAGACCCAGAAAAACATGGGACGAGCTGATAAATTCCGACCTCACACGCTTACACCTCTCCAAGACAATGTCACTGGACCGAGACCTTTGGCGGTACTCAGTAATAGAGAAGACCCGCCTTACCTAAATACAAAGTAAAAACCTACTACAGTCAGTAGGCATCTCTATCAAAACACCCCCCGTCCCACCACCTCCACCCCATCCACACCGCCCCTTTCAGTGTACAGTTATGTTGGTCCCACAACATCCAGGCCGAAACAAATGAGATCGTGTAGGTGTCACAACAAAAAAACACACAGTCCACGCTGTAAATGTGGCCGTGTAGGCAACACGGTAAAAACCTCCCAGCCCCACACTGTAAATGTGGTTGGTGTTAGGAAGGGCATCCAGCTGTAGAAAACCCGCCAGACAGTCCACGCTGTAATGTGGCCGTGTAGGCAACACGGTAAAAACCTCCCAGCCCCACACTGTAAATGTGGTTGGTGTTAGGAAGGGCATCCAACTGTAGAAAACCCGCCAGACAGTCCTATGCGAGCAAGACAACCACTCTTGCCTCAAGTGGGAAAACCCCCGTCCAAACCCATGCAAGCGTGGAACACGGACGCTAAACCTGATGATGATGATGATGATGATATATAAATATATATATAAATATATATATATATATATATATTTATATATATATATATATATATATATATATATATATATGTGAGCTGGGACTCCTACTTAAACTTACCTATAGTAATAATTATCTAGACACATATGATCTTAGCAACCTGTGCCCGACAAGACCAGCATGAAGCAGACCACCTACCATTACCTCAATGGCCAAGAAAACCCATACAGATAGATGGAATGGGTGGACCAGAGCCATACGGACCCCCGAAAACCACGATGAACTAAAGAAAATGATTGCACATGCGGTGGGGGCCAGCATAAAATTAAGCCTTAAGGAACATATGTTCAAATTTAATGGAAAAACATATGCCCAAGAGGAGGGAGCAGCCATTGGTGTTAGCATTGCAGGCGACATAGCTAACTTATTCATGGTATGGTGGGACAGTAGACTTAAACTTAAACTTAAAGAATAATTAGAAGACCCCTTCACCCTGATAATGTACTCACACTACATTGATGATATAAACATCATAGTTAAAACACCCCCACTAGAGAACAGTCAGGAATTAGTGAAAAACGCCATGGAAAGCATCCAGCAAATAGCTAACACCATCAACCAGAGTATTAGAGTTACTATAGACTACCCAAGCAAACAGCCCAACCATCGATTACCTGTACTAGACACAGAGCTCTAGTTAGAAACCATTAATAACAAAAAACAAATCCTCCATTCCCATTATGCCAAACCCATGACTTCCAAATATCTGATCCACCGAAACTCAGCTGTTTCGAACCATACCAAAATCAACATACTGATGCGAATTTGGTACGGGTGATGAGAAACGTGTCCCGCATGTGCAACCACAAAGAACTAGAGAGACACATACAACACTTCATCCACCGTATGCAGTTCTCTGGTTACAATCAGAGAGATAAAATCAGAGTGTATAGAGGAGCCAGAACCAAATGGGAAAAAATGGTAAATAATGACACAAATGGGACCTGCCCCTTGTATAGGAGCAAATTTTGGAATAGAATAGAAAAAACTAGGAATAAGGCTAATAGAATAAACTCATGGTATGATAGCAATAAATACCAGAGTGTAATGTTCATCGATACAACCCCTAGAGGTGAATTGCTTACAAATTTAGAAGGGCCCTAGATAAATATAAACTCAATATTAAGATAGTAGAAAGACCAGGTACCTCCATAAAAACACTTATTAGCAAGACATACCCTTTTCAAAGACCTTCCTGTATAGATAAGAAATGTATAATCTGTAAATTAAGCCCCCATATTAACTGTAAAAGTAGAAATGTAGTATATAGCATAAGATGTACTGAAGGACAATGTAGAGATAAAAATATAGTGTACATAGGTGAGACAGCTCGTAGTATAGGGGAATGGATAAATGAACACTGGCAAGACCTTCAAGATAGTAAAGAATCATCTGCACTCTACCAACATGCTAAAATAGAACATAAGGGTAAATTAGAGAACATAAAAATAAAAATAGAATCTACACACAGAAAAGACGCAATGTTTAGACAAATCACAGAGGCAATAAACATAAATGAATTACAACCAAAATTAAATAGAAAACATGAATGGAACAGCAACATCACAACTTACAATTAAGGACAAAATGAAAACACACACGCACATAGAACAAACAACCAACCAGTAACATGTAAATAAACAAATAAATAAATATAAACACACACGACACCCGGATGTAACACATGCGCAAACTAAGCACACAACACACAAAAACAAGATGGCGTAGGACAGAACAAAGGAGAGGCACAAAAAGCAAAGAAAAGAAACCCCAGTCACTGAATGTGTGACGAAAGAACTTTGACAATATATAAACAACCATCTGGTTGTGGAACCAACCAACCAACCAACCGGAAATTTATAAATTCCTAAATTTATAAATTTATTATAATAAATTGAAGCGAAAGCAACTGGTGCGTGTGTTTCTTATTGGCAACATGACCCTCCCAAAGTATAACAATATCGGTTTCAACACACGTTTTCAGATAAAGAATCTTGCTAAACAAATTCAGAAACCAAATATATATATATATATATATATATATATATAAATCAGGAAAGAAGGTTTACATGGTTTGCTATACAAAAAAGTTTTTAATCACATAGCTTACATTTGTTTCACTGAACTGGTATGTCTAGAGATCGCTATCCGCCTAATTTTGCGTCACTCGATCGCCAATACAGAATTATAACCAGTCAGATCTTCGGAGCATGCTCCGAAGATCTGACTGGTTATAATTCTGTATTGGCGATCGAGTGACGCAAAATTAGGCGGATAGCGATCTCTAGACATACCAGTTCAGTGAAACAAATGTAAGCTATGTGATTAAAAACTTTTTTGTATAGCAAACCATGTAAACCTCTTTCCTGATTTATTATTACTCCAAGTGTTTACAACATAGGAATTACAGCATACCCGCAGCATCACTATGAAAACGCCTTGTTGAGTCAAACCAAGCCAAGCGTTAATATCATCCACTACCTGGAATACCATAACTGGACTTCACCTAAGTGGACTGCATTTAACTATTATTTGTTAATCCGTATATATATATATATATATATATAAATATATATATAAATATATATATATATAAATATATATATATATATATATAAATAAATATATATATATATATATATATATAAATATATATATATATATATATATATATATATATATATAAATATATATATATATATATATATATATATATATAAATATATATATATATATATAAATATATATATATATATAAATATATAAATATATATATATCTCAGACCGGGTGATGTGTTGTTTCCTTGAGCAAGACACTTTATTTCACATTGCTCCAGTTTACTCAGCTGTAGAAATGAGATGATAGGGACTGGGGTCCATATCATTCCACTGCAAAGTGGTCGTGGAGGTGCCATGGCCAAAAAAAAGCACCCAGCACTCACTGTAAATGAGGTTGGTGTTAGGAAGGGCATCCAGCTGTAGAAATCAAGCCAGCATCAGTTCCCGTCCCACCCTTGCAAGCAGGGAAAAAGCGGACGTAAAATGAAATTATGAAATGATGATATAAATATATATATAAATATATATATATATATATATATATATATATAGAAATTACATTAATCAAAGTTCTGTTTAAACCATTTATTCGCTTACAATTGTTTCTTCCAAACCGAGGTTTGGAGTCTTCGGAGCAATTTTTCAATGATTGTTTACATACATGACCTCCTTTTCAACACAAGAGACATACAGAAACATATGTATATATTGATGCACAGTGGGTTGACATCCATTATAATATTTAGCATGGCAATTTACATTCAAAGATTAAAGTCATATCAAAGAACAAAATTAAAGTTAAAATACAACATTGGCAGTTTACGAAGATAAAGCAAGAGGATAGTTTGAAGTAGTTAGCGTATGCAATAGTTACATGTGGGGCATGCACGTGTGTCTTGTTTATATAAGATTATAGTGCGGCAGGGTGTGATATGTAATACAAGCACTTTAAGCGGGCAATCACGAGTATTATGGGGGTTGTATTGGTAAAGTATTTTCTTATATGTATGTTATAGAAGCTTGTGTGTAGAGAAATATTAAAAATATTAAAAATATTAAAAATGAGAAGCAAAACAATGTTACAATTTTCATATAGACCACCATTTTCACAATCCAGGAAACGTAATATATAGATTATATGTCCTTCACATAATCTACGATGATTCAATATTGGATGCTTGATGAATTATGTTAGAATATTACATCTTGTTCTTTAAACCAATTTTATAGAGCAGGTTGTTTTTGTTGTGAGAATTGACATCGTATTATTTTCCGGAAGAGTGTGTGTGATTAAGGGGAGTTAATGCGTGAGGGGAGGTAACTAGCTGATTTCTATAACTAAATTTATTATCCTAATGTACATTAAATGGTGTCTCAAATGAGTCCCTATCATATAAGGTTATAAACAGTTTCTAAATTTAAGTATCTTATCTATAAATTACAGTGTAGTCTATCAAGAAGTACTAAAGGTGTTCATATTAGGATGATTACCTTCTATCATAGAGTGCCACAACCGAATATTCCACATGAAGAGTCAGATCTCCAAATCAATGATCTTTGTAAGTGTAGTCTACCCACAGAACTTGGCAGGGTTTTATTAGAATCACTTCTATATATAACTCCTGGTAAGCTCTGGGTCAGTGCATGTCTGATTGCATGGCAAAGTTAAATATCACTAGGGTAGACCTGAGATCAATTCTCACTTACAATGTCACTAATCTGACCATCAAGTCATACATGTATGTATAACTCATATATAACTTGTACATAATTCATTGTACTCAGCATATAGGTTATATAGCTCTTTAATGTTAATAAATTAAATAATCTTCCATTTATCCAATGATGGCACTCCATACACAGAACAACATTAGCACAACCAATTCAGTGTTTAAAGTTTACATTAATTATATAGTGGTGTAATGTAGTCTAAGTAATTGAAGGCAAATATACCAAAAGTAGATGTACATGGGGATATCTCTAGGGTAAAAGGTACTAGGAGGATGTCACTATTTGTGTTAAAGTGGATCAATGAGTATGGAGATGTGGTGTAAGGTGTGCCCTTGAGGTTTGTTGCTAGAGGTGGTGACGGGTTCGAGTCTGACATTGCTATATATTGGGATTAAAGTTTTGGAAGGAGTGTCGGAAGCGGTGCTGGCAAGACACCATTTAAGTGTATAAGATTTATTTTTAGATTTTAGATAGTGTATGTAGCTAGACTGTGTTTTTTGAAAGAGTGGAGGTGCGAATTGTATCTAGTTTTGAAGCAGTTTGAAGTAGAGCCTATATAGGTTTTAGAAGAGTTGCTAGTTGTGACGGTGCATGAGTATATGATATCCTTGATTAAGCATTTTTTGTCTAAAGGGCAGGTTCTATTTGATCTACAGTTACAATTATTCTGGGTGTTAGTCTGCCGGTTATTATGTTGTGTAGAAGTAGCTATAGGATTATAGTTATGGGGGTTGTCATTCCCAGCATTATTGATTACACTAGTGCTATTACTATTATTTCTATTGTTATTAGGGTTAGTTGATATAATGTTATTTTGAAGGTTTATCGTCTGTTGTGATTTAGTTTGTTGGAAGGAAGAATTAATTTTTCTTTTATTGCTACTAGCTATGTGGTATGCTATGTTAGGCGTAGTAGAGTAGGAGATTTTAATAGTGTTTTTGTTTAAAAGGCTATGGTACTTGTGGCCAGATGGGAAGTTTTTATCTAGTAGTGAGAAGAAAGCCCTAGGTAGGTTGGTAGAGACGTTTAGATTAAAAGGAGGGTTGAAAAATGTATTGTGAGAGAGACAGTATGGTGTGTGTGAGAGAGATAGTATGGTGTGTGTGTGAGAGAGACAGTATGGTGTGTGTGAGAGAGACAGTATGGCGTGTGAGAGAGAGAGACAGCATGGAATGTGTGAGAGACAGTATGGTGTGTGTGAGAGAGACAGTATGGTGTGTGAGAGAGACAGTATGGTGTGTGAGAGAGAAAGTATGGTGTGTGAGAGAGAGACAGTATGGTGTGAGAGAGAGAGACAGTATGGTGTGAGAGAGACAGTATGGTGCGTATGTGAGAGAATGTATAGTGTATGTGAGAGAGACAGTATGGTGTGTGTGTGAGAGACAGTATGGTGTGTATGAGAGAGACAGTATGGTGTGTGTGTGTGAGAGACAGTATGGTGTGTGTGTGAGAGAGACAGTATGTTGTGTGTGAAAGACAGCATGGTGTATGTGAGAGAGACAGCATGGTGTGTGTGAGAGACAGTATGGTGTGTGTGAGAGAGAGAGTATGGTGTGTGTGAGAGAGAGAGTATGGTGTGTGAGAGAGAGACAGTATGGTGTATGTGACAGAGAGAGTATAGTGTGTGAGAGAGAGACAGTATGGTGTATGTGAGAGAGAGAGTATGGTGTGTGAGAGAGAGACAGTATGGTGTATGTGAGAGAGACAGCATGGTGTGTGAGAGAGACAGTATGGTGTGTGTGAGAGACAGACAGTATGGTGTGTGAGAGACAGACAGTATGGTGTGTGTGAGAGAGACAGTATGGTGTGTGAGAGAGAGATAGTATGGTGTGTGAGAGAGACAGTATGGTGTGTGTGAGAGAGACATTATGGTGTGTGTGAGAGAGACAGTATGGTGTGTGTGAGAGAGACAGTATGGTGTGTGTGAGAGACGGTATCGTGTGTGAGAGAGAGACAGTATGGTGTGTGTGAGAGACGGTATCGTGTGTGAGAGAGAGACAGTATGGTGTGTGAGAGAGAGACAGTATGGTGTGTGTGAGAGACTGTATGGTGTGTGAGAGAGAGACAGTATGGTGTGTGTGAGAGACTGTATGGTGTGTGAGAGAGACAGTATGGTGTGTGAGAGAGAGACAGTATGGTGTGTGAGAGAGAGACAGTATGGTGTGTGTGAGAGAGAGACAGTACGCTGTGTGTGAGAGACAGTATGGTGTGTGAGAGAGACAGTATGGTGTGTGTGAGAGAGACGGTATGGTGTGTGAGAGAGAGACAGTATGGTGTGTGTGAGAGACTGTATGGTGTGTGAGAGAGAGACAGTATGGTGTGTGTGAGAGACTGTATGGTGTGTGAGAGAGTCAGTATGGTGTATGAGAGAGACAGTATGGTGTGTGAGAGAGACAGTATGGTGTGTGTGAGAGACAGTATGGTGTGTGTGAGAGAGAGACAGTACGGTGTGTGTGTGAGAGACAGTATGGTGTGTGCGTGAGAGAGACAGTATGGTGTGTGTGTGTGAGAGGGACAGTATGGTGTGTGTGTGAGAGAGACAGTTTGGTGTGTGTGAGAGACAGTAGGGTGTGTGTGAGAGAGAGACAGTATGGTGTGTGTGTGAGAGAGACAGTATGTTGTGTGTGTGAGAGAAAGTATGGTGTGTGTGTGTGAGAGACAGTATGGTGTGTGTGAGAGAAAGACAGTATGGTGTGTGTGAGAGAGAGACAGTATGGTGTGTGTGAGAGAAAGAGAGTATGGTGTCTGTGTGAGAGAGACAGTATGGTGTGTGAGAGAGACAGGATGGTGTGTGTGAGAGAGACAGTATGGTGTGTGAGAGAGACAGTATGGTGTGCGTGAGAGAGAGACAGTATGGTGTGTGTGAGAGAAAGAGAGTATGGTGTGTGTGAGAGACAGTATGGTGTGTGAGAGAGACAGTATGGTGTGTGAGAGAGAGAGTATGGTGTGTGTGAGAGAGACAGTATGGTGTGTGAGAGAGACAGTATGGTGTGTGTGAGAGAGACAGTATGGTGTGTGTGAGACAGAGACAGTATGGTGTGTGTGAGACAGAGACAGTATGGTGTGTGTGCGAGAAAGAGAGTATGGTGTGTGTGAGAGAGACAGTATGGCGTGTGAGAGAGTATGGTGTGCGAGACAGAATGGTGTTTGTCAGAGAGAGACAGCATGGTGTGTGTGAGAGACAGTATGGTGTGTGTGAGAGAGACAGTATGGTGTGTGTGTGAGAGAGACAGTACGGTGTGTGTGTGAGAGACAGTATGGTGTGTGCGTGAGAGAGACAGTATGGTGTGTGTGTGTGAGAGGGACAGTATGGTGTGTGTGTGAGAGAGACAGTTTGGTGTGTGTGAGAGACAGTAGGGTGTGTGTGAGAGAGAGACAGTATGGTGTGTGTGTGAGAGAGACAGTTTGGTGTGTGTGAGAGACAGTAGGGTGTGTGTGAGAGAGAGACAGTATGGTGTGTGTGTGTGAGAGAGACAGTATGTTGTGTGTGTGAGAGAAAGTATGGTGTGTGTGTGAGAGAAAGTATGGTGTGTGTGTGAGAGAGACAGTATGGTGTGTGTGAGAGAGACAGTATGGTGTGTGTGAGAGAGACAGTATGGTGTGTGTGTGTGAGAGGGACAGTATGGTGTGTGTGTGAGAGAGACAGTTTGGTGTGTGTGAGAGACAGTAGGGTGTGTGTGAGAGAGAGACAGTATGGTGTGTGTGTGAGAGAGACAGTATGTTGTGTGTGTGAGAGAAAGTATGGTGTGTGTGTGAGAGAGACAGTATGGTGTGTGTGAGAGAAAGACAGTATGGTGTGTGTGAGAGAGAGACAGTATGGTGTGTGTGAGAGAAAGAGAGTATGGTGTCTGTGTGAGAGAGACAGTATGGTGTGTGAGAGAGACAGGATGGTGTGTGTGAGAGAGACAGTATGGTGTGTGAGAGAGACAGTATGGTGTGTGCGTGAGAGAGACAGTATGGTGTGTGTGTGTGAGAGGGACAGTATGGTGTGTGTGTGAGAGAGACAGTTTGGTGTGTGTGAGAGACAGTAGGGTGTGTGTGAGAGAGAGACAGTATGGTGTGTGTGTGTGAGAGAGACAGTATGTTGTGTGTGTGAGAGAAAGTATGGTGTGTGTGTGAGAGAAAGTATGGTGTGTGTGTGAGAGAGACAGTATGGTGTGTGTGAGAGAGACAGTATGGTGTGTGTGAGAGAGACAGTATGGTGTGTGTGTGTGAGAGGGACAGTATGGTGTGTGTGTGAGAGAGACAGTTTGGTGTGTGTGAGAGACAGTAGGGTGTGTGTGAGAGAGAGACAGTATGGTGTGTGTGTGAGAGAGACAGTATGTTGTGTGTGTGAGAGAAAGTATGGTGTGTGTGTGAGAGAGACAGTATGGTGTGTGTGAGAGAAAGACAGTATGGTGTGTGTGAGAGAGAGACAGTATGGTGTGTGTGAGAGAAAGAGAGTATGGTGTCTGTGTGAGAGAGACAGTATGGTGTGTGAGAGAGACAGGATGGTGTGTGTGAGAGAGACAGTATGGTGTGTGAGAGAGACAGTATGGTGTGTGTGAGAGAGAGACAGTATGGTGTGTGTGAGAGAGACAGTTTGGTGTGTGTGAGAGACAGTTTGGTGTGTGTGAGAGACAGTAGGGTGTGTGTGAGAGAGAGACAGTATGGTGTGTGTGTGTGAGAGAGACAGTATGTTGTGTGTGTGAGAGAAAGTATGGTGTGTGTGTGAGAGAAAGTATGGTGTGTGTGTGAGAGAGACAGTACGGTGTGTGTGTGAGATACAGTATGGTGTGTGCGTGAGAGAGACAGTATGGTGTGTGTGTGTGAGAGGGACAGTATGGTGTGTGTGTGAGAGAGACAGTTTGGTGTGTGTGAGAGACAGTAGGGTGTGTGTGAGAGAGAGACAGTATGGTGTGTGTGTGAGAGAGACAGTATGTTGTGTGTGTGAGAGAAAGTATTGTGTGTGTGTGAGAGAGACAGTATGGTGTGTGTGAGAGAAAGACAGTATGGTGTGTGTGAGAGAGAGACAGTATGGTGTGTGTGAGAGAAAGAGAGTATGGTGTCTGTGTGAGAGAGACAGTATGGTGTGTGAGAGAGACAGGATGGTGTGTGTGAGAGAGACAGTATGGTGTGTGAGAGAGACAGTATGGTGTGTGTGAGAGAGAGACAGTATGGTGTGTGTGAGAGAAAGAGAGTATGGTGTGTGTGAGAGACAGTATGGTGTGTGAGAGAGACAGTATGGTGTGTGAGAGAGAGAGTATGGTGTGTGTGAGAGAGACAGTATGGTGTGTGAGAGAGACAGTATGGTGTGTGTGAGAGAGACAGTATGGTGTGTGTGCGAGAAAGAGAGTATGGTGTGTGTGAGAGAGACAGTATGGCGTGTGAGAGAGTATGGTGTGCGAGACAGAATGGTGTTTGTCAGAGAGAGACAGCATGGTGTGTGTGAGAGACAGTATGGTGTGTGTGAGAGAGACAGTATGGTGTGTGTGAGACAGTATGGTGTGTGTGAGACAGACAGTATGGTGTGTGTGAGACAGACAGTATGGTGTGTGTGTGAGACAGACAGTATGGTGTGTGTGTGAGAGACAGTATGGTGTGTATGAGAGAGACAGTATGGTGTGTGTGTGTGAGAGACAGTATGGTGTGTGTGTGAGAGAGACAGTATGGTGTGTGTGAAAGACAGCATGGTGTATGTGAGAGAGACAGCATGGTGTGTGTGAGAGACAGTATGGTGTGTGTGAGAGAGAGACAGTACGGTGTGTGTGTGAGAGACAGTATGGTGTGTGCGTGAGAGAGACAGTATGGTGTGTGTGTGTGAGAGGGACAGTATGGTGTGTGTGTGAGAGAGACAGTTTGGTGTGTGTGAGAGACAGTAGGGTGTGTGTGAGAGAGAGACAGTATGGTGTGTGTGTGTGAGAGAGACAGTATGTTGTGTGTGTGAGAGAAAGTATGGTGTGTGTGTGAGAGAAAGTATGGTGTGTGTGTGAGAGAGACAGTATGGTGTGTGTGAGAGAGACAGTATGGTGTGTGTGAGAGAAAGACAGTATGGTGTGTGTGAGAGAGAGACAGTATGGTGTGTGTGAGAGAAAGAGAGTATGGTGTGTGTGAGAGAGACAGTATGGTGTGTGAGAGAGACAGGATGGTGTGTGTGAGAGAGACAGTATGGTGTGTGAGAGAGACAGTATGGTGTGTGTGAGAGAGAGACAGTATGGTGTGTGTGAGAGAAAGAGAGTATGGTGTGTGTGAGAGACAGTATGGTGTGTGAGAGAGACAGTATGGTGTGTGAGAGAGAGAGTATGGTGTGTGTGAGAGAGACAGTATGGTGTGTGAGAGAGACAGTATGGTGTGTGAGAGAGACAGTATGGTGTGTGTGAGAGAGACAGTATGGTGTGTGTGAGACAGAGACAGTATGGTGTGTGTGCGAGAAAGAGAGTATGGTGTGTGTGAGAGAGACAGTATGGCGTGTGAGAGAGAGAGTATGGTGTGCGAGACAGAATGGTGTTTGTCAGAGAGACAGTATGGTGTGTGAGAGAGAGACAGCATGGTGTGTGTGAGAGACAGTATGGTGTGTGTGAGAGAGACAGTATGGTGTGTGTGAGACAGTATGGTGTGTGAGAGAGAGACAGTATGGTGTGAGAGAGAGAGACAGTATGGTGTGAGAGAGAGACAGTATGGTGTGAGTGAGAGACAGTATGGTGTGTGTGAGAGAGACAGCATGGTGTGTGAGAGAGACAGTATGGTGTGTGTGAGAGAGACAGTATGGTGTGTGTGAGAGACAGAGACAGTATGGTGTATGTGTGAGAGAGACAGTATGGTGTGTGTGAGAGAGACAGCATGGTGTGTGTCAGACAGACAGTATGGTGTGTGTGAGACAGACAGTATGGTGTGTGTGAGACAGACAGTATGGTGTGTGTGTGAGACAGACAGTATGGTGTGTGTGAGACAGACAGTATGGTGTGTGTGAGACAGTATTGTGTGTGTGAGACAGACAGTTTGGTGTGTGAGAGAGAGACAGTATGGTGTGAGAGAGAGACAGTATGGTGTGTGTGAGAGACAGTATGGTGTGTGTGAGAGAGACAGTATGGTGTGTGTGAGAGAGACAGTATGGTGTGTGTGAGAGAGACAGTATGGTGTGTGTGAGACAGAGACAGTATGGTGTGTGTGCGAGAAAGAGAGTATGGTGTGTGTGAGAGAGACAGTATGGCGTGTGAGAGAGTATGGTGTGCGAGACAGAATGGTGTTTGTCAGAGAGAGACAGCATGGTGTGTGTGAGAGACAGTATGGTGTGTGTGAGAGAGACAGTATGGTGTGTGTGTGTGAGAGACAGTATGGTGTGTGTGAGACAGACAGTATGGTGTGTGTGAGACAGTATGGTGTGTGTGAGAGAAAGAGAGTATGGTGTGTGTGAGAGAAAGAGAGTATGGTGTGTGTGAGAGACAGTATGGTGTGTGAGAGAGACAGTATGGTGTGTGAGAGAGAGAGTATGGTGTGTGTGAGAGAGACAGTATGGTGTGTGAGAGAGACAGTATGGTGTGTGTGAGAGAGACAGCATGGTGTGTGAGAGAGACAGTATGGTGTGTGTGAGAGAGACAGTATGGTGTGTGTGAGAGACAGTATGGTGTGTGTGAGAGAGACAGTATGGTGTGTGTGAGAGAGACAGTATGGTGTGTGTGAGAGAGACAGTATGGTGTGTATGAGACAGAGACAGTATGGTGTGTGTGCGAGAAAGAGAGTATGGTGTGTGTGAGAGAGACAGTATGGCGTGTGAGAGAGTATGGTGTGCGAGACAGAATGGTGTTTGTCAGAGAGAGACAGCATGGTGTGTGTGAGAGACAGTATGGTGTGTGTGAGAGAGACAGTATGGTGTGTGTGTGAGAGACAGTATGGTGTGTGTGAGACAGACAGTATGGTGTGTGTGAGACAGTATGGTGTGTGTGAGAGAAAGAGAGTATGGTGTGTGTGAGAGAAAGAGAGTATGGTGTGTGTGAGAGACAGTATGGTGTGTGAGAGAGACAGTATGGTGTGTGAGAGAGAGAGTATGGTGTGTGTGAGAGAGACAGTATGGTGTGTGAGAGAGACAGTATGGTGTGTGTGAGAGAGACAGCATGGTGTGTGAGAGAGACAGTATGGTGTGTGTGAGAGAGACAGTATGGTGTGTGTGAGAGACAGAGACAGTATGGTGTATGTGTGAGAGAGACAGTATGGTGTGTGTGAGAGAGACAGCATGGTGTGTGTCAGACAGACAGTATGGTGTGTGTGAGACAGACAGTATGGTGTGTGTGAGACAGACAGTATGGTGTGTGTGTGAGACAGACAGTATGGTGTGTGTGAGAGACAGTATGGTGTGTGTGAGACAGTATTGTGTGTGTGAGACAGACAGTTTGGTGTGTGAGAGAGAGACAGTATGGTGTGAGAGAGAGACAGTATGGTGTGTGTGAGAGACAGTATGGTGTGTGTGAGAGAGACAGCATGGTGTGTGAGAGAGACAGTATGGTGTGTGTGAGAGAGACAGTATGGTGTGTGTGAGAGACAGTATGGTGTGTGTGAGAGAGACAGTATCGTGTGTGTGAGAGAGACAGTATGGTGTGTGAGAGAGAGACAGTATGGTGTGTGTGAGAGACAGACAGTATGGTGTGTGTGAGAGACAGACAGTATGGTGTGTGTGAGAGACAGACAGTATGGTGTGTGTGAGAGAGACATTATCGTGTGTGTGTGAGAGACAGTATGGTGTGTGTGAGAGACAGACAGTCTGGTGTGTGTGTGAGACAGACAGTATGGTGTGTGTGAGAGAGACAGACAGTATGGTGTGTGTGAGAGAGACAGTATGGTGTGTGAGAGAGACAGAATGGTGTGTGAGAGAGAGACAGTATGGTGTATTTGTGAGAGAGACTGTATGGTGTGTGAGAGAGACAGTATGGTGTGTGAGAGAGACAGTATGGTGTGTGAGAGAGACAGTATGGTGTGTGAGAGAGACAGTATGGTGTGTGAGAGAGACAGTATGGTGTGTGAGAGAGACAGTATGGTGTGTGTGAGAGACAGCATGGTGTGTGTGAGAGAGACAATATGGTGTGTGTGAGAGAGACAGTATGGTGTGTGTGAGAGAGACAGTATGGTGTGTGCGAGAGAGACAGTATGGTGTGTGCGAGAGAGACAGTATGGTGTGTGTGAGAGAGAGACAGTATGGTGTGTGTGTGAGAGAGACAGTATGGTGTGTGTGTGAGAGACAGTATGGTGTGTGTGTGAGAGAGACAGTATGGTGTGTGTGAGAGAGACATTATGGCGTGTGTGAGAGAGAGCCAGTATGGTGTGTGTGAGAGAAAGAGAGTATGGTGTGTGTGAGAGAAAGAGAGTATGGTGTGTGTGAGAGAGACAGTATGGTGTGTGTGTGAGAGACAGTATGGTGTGTGTGTGAGACAGACAGTATGGTGTGTGAGAGAGACAGTATGGTGTGTGAGAGAGAGACAGTATGGTGTGTGTGTGAGACAGACAGTATGGTGTGTGTGTGAGACAGACAGTATGGTGTGTGAGAGAGACAGTATGGTGTGTGAGAGAGAGACAGTGTGGTCTGTGAGAGAGACAGTATGTTGTGTGTGTGAGACAGACAGTATGGTGTGTGAGAGAGACAGTATGGTGTGTGAGAGAGAGACAGTATGGTGTGTGAGAGAGACAGTATGGTGTGTGTGTGAGACAGACAGTATGGTGTGTGAGAGAGACAGTATGGTGTGTGAGAGAGAGACAGTATGGTGTGTGAGAGAGAGACAGTATGGTGTGTGAGAGAGACTGTATGGTGTGTGAGAGAGACAGTATGGTGGGCGAGAGAGAGACAGTATGGTGTGTGAAAGAGACAGTATGGTGTGTGTGAGAGAGACAGTATGGTGTGAGAGAGAGAGTATGGTGTGTGAGAGAGAGAGTATGGTGTGTGTGAGAGAGACAGTATGGTGTGTGGGAGAGAAAGAGAGTATGGTGTGTGTGAGAGAAAGAGAGTATGGTGTGTGTGAAAGAGACAGTATGGTGTGTGTGAGAGAGACAGTATGGTGTGTGAGAGAGAGACAGTATGGTGTGTGTGAGAGAGAGACAGTATGGTGTGTGTGAGAGAGACAGTATGGTGTGTGAGAGAGAGACAGTATGGTGTGTGTGTGAGAGAGACAGTATGGTGTGTGTGAGAGAGACAGTATGGTGTGTGTGAGAGAGAGACAGTATGGTGTGTGTGAGAGAGAGAGAGTATGGTGTGTGTGAGAGAAAGAGAGTATGGTGTGTGTGAGAGAGACAGTATGGTGTGTGAGAGAGAGAGTATGGTGTGTGTGTGAGAGACAGAATGGTGTGTGTCAGAGAGACAGTATGGTGTGTGTGAGAGACAGTATGGTGTATGTGTGAGAGAGACAGTATGGTGTGTGTGAGAGAGACAGCATGGTGTGTGTGAGACAGACAGTATGGTGTGTGTGAGACAGACAGTATGGTGTGTGAGACAGACAGTATGGTGTGTGAGAGAGACAGTATGGTGTGTGTGAGAGAGACAGTATGGTGTGTGTGAGACAGACAGTATGGTGTGTGAGAGAGAGACAGTATGGTGTGAGAGAGAGACAGCATGGTGTGTGAGAGAGAGACAGTATGGTGTGTGTGAGACAGACAGTATGGTGTGTGTGAGACAGACAGTATGGTGTGTGAGAGAGACAGTATGGTGTGTGTGAGAGAGACAGTATGGTGTGAGAGAGAGACAGTATGGTGTGTGAGAGAGAGACAGTATGGTGTGTGTGAGACAGACAGTATGGTGTGTGAGAGAGACAGTATGGTGTGTGTGAGAGAGACAGTATGGTGTGTGTGAGACAGACATTATGGTGTGTGAGACAGACAGTATGGTGTGTGAGAGAGAGACAGTATGATGTGAGAGAGAGACAGCATGGTGTGTGAGAGAGACAGTATGGTGTGTGTGAGACAGACAGTATGGTGTGTGTGAGAGAGACAGTATGGTGTGTGAGAGAGACAGTATGGTTTGTGTGAGAGAGACAGTATGGTGTGTGAGAGAGAGACAGTATGGTGTGTGTGAGAGAGACAGTATGGTGTGTGTGAGAGAGACAGTATGGTGTGTGTGAGAGACAGTATGGTGTGTGTGTGAGAGACAGACACTATGGTGTGTGTGAGAGAGACAGTATGGTGGGTGAGAGAGAGACAGTATGGTGTGTGTGCGAGAGAGACAGTATGGTGTGTGTGTGAGAGAGACAGTATGGTGTGTGAGAGAGAGACAGTATGGTGTGTGTGAGAGACAGTATGGTGTGTGTGAGAGAGACAGTTTGGTGTGTGTGAGAGAGACAGTATGGTGTGTGTGAGAGACAGTATGGTGTGTGTGAGAGAGACAGTATGGTGTGAGAGAGAGAGTATGGTGTGTGAGAGAGACAGTATGGTGTGTGTGAGCGAGACAGTATGGTGTGTGAGAGAGAGAGTATGGTGTGTGTGAGAGAGACAGTATGGTGTGTGAGAGAGAGAGTATGTTGTGTGTGTGAGAGACAGAATGGTGTGACAGAGACAGTATGGTGTGTGTGAGAGTAAGAGAGTATGGTGTGTCTGAGAGAGACAGTATGGTGTGTGTGAGAGAGACAGTATGGTGTGTGAGAGTGAGACAGTATGGTGTGTGTGAGAGAGAAAGTATGGTGTGTGTGAGAGAGACAGTATGGTGTGTGTGAGAGAGACAGTATGGTGTGTGTGAGAGACTGTATGGTGTGTGAGAGAGAGACAGTATGGTGTGTGTGAGAGACTGTATGGTGTGTGAGAGAGACAGTATGGTGTGTGAGAGAGAGACAGTATGGTGTGTGAGAGAGAGACAGTATGGTGTGTGTGAGAGAGAGACAGTACGCTGTGTGTGAGAGACAGTATGGTGTGTGAGAGAGACAGTATGGTGTGTGTGAGAGAGACGGTATGGTGTGTGAGAGAGAGACAGTATGGTGTGTGTGAGAGACTGTATGGTGTGTGAGAGAGTCAGTATGGTGTGTGAGAGAGACAGTATGGTGTGTGAGAGAGACAGTATGGTGTGTGTGAGAGACAGTATGGTGTGTGTGCGAGAGAGACAGTACGGTGTGTGTGTGAGAGACAGTATGGTGTGTGCGTGAGAGAGACAGTATGGTGTGTGTGTGTGAGAGGGACAGTATGGTGTGTGTGTGAGAGAGACAGTTTGGTGTGTGTGAGAGACAGTAGGGTGTGTGTGAGAGAGAGACAGTATGGTGTGTGTGTGAGAGAGACAGTATGTTGTGTGTGTGAGAGAAAGTATGGTGTGTGTGTGAGAGAGACAGTATGGTGTGTGTGAGAGAGAGACAGTATGGTGTGTGTGAGAGAGAGACAGTATGGTGTGTGAGAGAGACAGTATGGTGTGTGAGAGAGACAGTATGGTGTGTGTCAGAGAGACAGTATGGTGTGTGTCAGAGAGACAGTATGGTGTGTGTGAGAGAGAGACAGTATGGTGTGTGTGAGAGAAAGAGAGTATGGTGTGTGTGAGAGAGAGAGTATGGTGTGTGAGAGAGACAGTATGGTGTGTGAGAGAGAGAGTATGGTGTGTGTGAGAGAGATAGTATGGTGTGTGAGAGAGACAATATGGTGTGTGTGAGACAGAGACAGTATGGTGTGTGTGCGAGAAAGAGAGTATGGTGTGTGTGAGAGAGACAGTATGGCGTGTGTGTGAGAGACAGAATGGTGTGTGTCAGAGAGATAGTATGGTGTGTGTATGAGACAGTATGGTGTGTGCGAGAGAGACAGTATGGTGTGTGTGAGACAGTATGGTGTATGTGTGAGAGAGACAGTATGGTGTGTGTGAGAGAGACAGCATGGTGTGTGTGAGAGAGACAGCATGGTGTGTGTGAGACAGACAGTATGGTGTTTATGAGACAGACAGTATGGTGTGTGTGAGACAGACAGTATGGTGTGTGAGAGAGAGACAGTATGGTGTGTGTGAGAGACAGTATGGTGTGTGTGAGAGAGACAGCATGGTGTGTGTGAGAGACAGTATGGTGTGTGTGAGAGACAGTATGGTGTGTGTGAGAGAGACAGTATCATGTGTGTGAGAGAGACAGTATGGTGTGTGTGAGAGACAGACAGTATGGTGTATGTGAGAGACAGACAGTATGGTGTGTGTGAGAGAGACAGTATGGTGTGTGAGAGAGACAGTATGGTGTGTGAGAGAGACAGTATGGTGTGTGTGAGAGACAGTATGGTGTGTGTGAGAGAGACAGCATGGTGTGTGTGAGAGACAGTATGGTGTGTGTGAGAGAGACAGTATCATGTGTGTGAGAGAGACAGTATGGTGTGTGTGAGAGACAGACAGTATGGTGTGTGTGAGAGAGACATTATCGTGTGTGTGTGAGAGACAGTATGGTGTGTGTGAGAGACAGACAGTCTGGTGTGTGTGTGAGACAGACAGTATGGTGTGTGTGAGAGAGACAGACAGTATGGTGTGTGTGAGAGAGACAGTATGGTGTGTGAGAGAGACAGAATGGTGTGTGAGAGAGAGACAGTATGGTGTATGTGTGAGAGAGACTGTATGGTGTGTGAGAGAGACAGTATGGTGTGTGAGAGAGACAGTATGGTGTGTGAGAGAGACAGTATGGTGTGTGAGAGAGACAGTATGGTGTGTGAGAGAGACAGTATGGTGTGTGAGAGAGACAGTATGGTGTGTGTGAGAGACAGCATGGTGTGTGTGAGAGAGACAATATGGTGTGTGTGAGAGAGACAGTATGGTGTGTGTGAGAGAGACAGTATGGTGTGTGCGAGAGAGACAGTATGGTGTGTGCGAGAGAGACAGTATGGTGTGTGTGAGAGAGAGACAGTATGGTGTGTGTGTGAGAGAGACAGTATGGTGTGTGTGTGAGAGACAGTATGGTGTGTGTGTGAGAGAGACAGTATGGTGTGTGTGAGAGAGACATTATGGCGTGTGTGAGAGAGAGACAGTATGGTGTGTGTGAGAGAAAGAGAGTATGGTGTGTGTGAGAGAGACAGTATGGTGTGTGTGAGAGAGACAGTATGGTGTGTGTGTGAGAGACAGTATGGTGTGTGTGTGAGACAGACAGTATGGTGTGTGAGAGAGACAGTATGGTGTGTGAGAGAGAGACAGTATGGTGTGCGAGAGAGACAGTATGGTGTGTGTGTGAGACAGACAGTATGGTGTGTGAGAGAGACAGTATGGTGTGTGAGAGAGAGACAGTGTGGTCTGTGAGAGAGACAGTATGGTGTGTGTGTGAGACAGACAGTATGGTGTGTGAGAGAGACAGTATGGTGTGTGAGAGAGAGACAGTATGGTGTGTGAGAGAGACAGTATGGTGTGTGTGTGAGACAGACAGTATGGTGTGTGAGAGAGACAGTATGGTGTGTGAGAGAGAGACAGTATGGTGTGTGAGAGAGAGACAGTATGGTGTGTGAGAGAGAGACAGTATGGTGTGTGAGAGAGACTGTATGGTGTGTGAGAGAGACAGTATGGTGGGCGAGAGAGAGACAGTATGGTGTGTGAAAGAGACAGTATGGTGTGTGTGAGAGAGACAGTATGGTGTGAGAGAGAGAGTATGGTGTGTGAGAGAGACAGTATGGTGTGTGGGAGAGAAAGAGAGTATGGTGTGTGTGAGAGAAAGAGAGTATGATGTGTGTGAAAGAGACAGTATGGTGTGTGTGAGAGAGACAGTATGGTGTGTGTGAGAGAGACAGTATGGTGTGTGAGAGAGAGACAGTATGGTGTGTGTGAGAGAGAGACAGTATGGTCTGTGTGAGAGAGACAGTATGGTGTGTGAGAGAGAGACAGTATGGTGTGTGTGTGAGAGAGACAGTATGGTGTGTGTGAGAGAGACAGTATTGTGTGTGTGAGAGAGAGACAGTATGGTGTGTGTGAGAGAGAGAGAGTATGGTGTGTGTGTGAGAGAGACAGTATGGTGTGTGTGAGAGAGACAGTATGGTGTGTGAGAGAGAGAGTATGGTGTGTGTGTGAGAGACAGAATGGTGTGTGTCAGAGAGACAGTATGGTGTGTGTGAGAGACAGTATGGTGTATGTGTGAGAGAGACAGTATGGTGTGTGTGAGAGAGACAGCATGGTGTGTGTGAGACAGACAGTATGGTGTGTGTGAGACAGACAGTATGGTGTGTGAGACAGACAGTATGGTGTGTGAGAGAGACAGTATGGTGTGTGTGAGAGAGACAGTATGGTGTGTGTGAGACAGACAGTATGGTGTGTGAGAGAGAGACAGTATGGTGTGAGAGAGAGACAGCATGGTGTGTGAGAGAGAGACAGTATGGTGTGTGTGAGACAGACAGTATGGTGTGTGTGAGACAGACAGTATGGTGTGTGAGAGAGACAGTATGGTGTGTGTGAGAGAGACAGTATGGTGTGAGAGAGAGACAGTATGGTGTGTGAGAGAGAGACAGTATGGTGTGTGTGAGACAGACAGTATGGTGTGTGAGAGAGACAGTATGGTGTGTGTGAGACAGACATTATGGTGTGTGAGACAGACAGTATGGTGTGTGAGAGAGAGACAGTATGATGTGAGAGAGAGACAGCATGGTGTGTGAGAGAGACAGTATGGTGTGTGTGAGACAGACAGTATGGTGTGTGTGAGACAGACAGTATGGTGTGTGAGAGAGACAGTATGGTTCGTGTGAGAGAGACAGTATGGTGTGTGAGAGAGAGACAGTATGGTGTGTGTGAGAGAGACAGTATGGTGTGTGTGAGAGAGACAGTATGGTGTGTGTGAGAGACAGTATGGTGTGTGTGTGAGAGACAGACAGTATGGTGTGTGTGAGAGAGACAGTATGGTGGGTGAGAGAGAGACAGTATGGTGTGTGTGCGAGAGAGACAGTATGGTGTGTGTGTGAGAGAGACAGTATGGTGTGTGAGAGAGAGACAGTATGGTGTGTGTGAGAGACAGTATGGTGTGTGTGAGAGAGACAGTTTGGTGTGTGTGAGAGAGACAGTATGGTGTGTGTGAGAGACAGTATGGTGTGTGTGAGAGAGACAGTATGGTGTGAGAGAGAGAGTATGGTGTGTGAGAGAGACAGTATGGTGTGTGTGAGCGAGACAGTATGGTGTGTGAGAGAGAGAGTATGGTGTGTGTGAGAGAGACAGTATGGTGTGTGAGAGAGAGAGTATGTTGTGTGTGTGAGAGACAGAATGGTGTGACAGAGACAGTATGGTGTGTGTGAGAGTAAGAGAGTATGGTGTGTCTGAGAGAGACAGTATGGTGTGTGTGAGAGAGACAGTATGGTGTGTGAGAGTGAGACAGTATGGTGTGTGTGAGAGAGACAGTATGGTGTGTGTGAGAGAGACAGTATGGTGTGTGTGAGAGAGACAGTATGGTGTGTGTGAGAGAGACAGTATGGTGTGTGTGAGAGACTGTATGGTGTGTGAGAGAGAGACAGTATGGTGTGTGTGAGAGACTGTATGGTGTGTGAGAGAGACAGTATGGTGTGTGAGAGAGAGACAGTATGGTGTGTGAGAGAGAGACAGTATGGTGTGTGTGAGAGAGAGACAGTACGCTGTGTGTGAGAGACAGTATGGTGTGTGAGAGAGACAGTATGGTGTGTGTGAGAGAGACGGTATGGTGTGTGAGAGAGAGACAGTATGGTGTGTGTGAGAGACTGTATGGTGTGTGAGAGAGTCAGTATGGTGTGTGAGAGAGACAGTATGGTGTGTGAGAGAGACAGTATGGTGTGTGTGAGAGACAGTATGGTGTGTGTGAGAGAGAGACAGTACGGTGTGTGTGTGAGAGACAGTATGGTGTGTGCGTGAGAGAGACAGTATGGTGTGTGTGTGTGAGAGGGACAGTATGGTGTGTGTGTGAGAGAGACAGTTTGGTGTGTGTGAGAGACAGTAGGGTGTGTGTGAGAGAGAGACAGTATGGTGTGTGTGTGAGAGAGACAGTATGTTGTGTGTGTGAGAGAAAGTATGGTGTGTGTGTGAGAGAGACAGTATGGTGTGTGTGAGAGAGAGACAGTATGGTGTGTGTGAGAGAGAGACAGTATGGTGTGTGAGAGAGACAGTATGGTGTGTGAGAGAGACAGTATGGTGTGTGTCAGAGAGACAGTATGGTGTGTGTCAGAGAGACAGTATGGTGTGTGCGAGAGAGAGACAGTATGGTGTGTGTGAGAGAAAGAGAGTATGGTGTGTGTGAGAGAGAGAGTATGGTGTGTGAGAGAGACAGTATGGTGTGTGAGAGAGAGAGTATGGTGTGTGTGAGAGAGATAGTATGGTGTGTGAGAGAGACAATATGGTGTGTGTGAGACAGAGACAGTATGGTGTGTGTGCGAGAAAGAGAGTATGGTGTGTGTGAGAGAGACAGTATGGCGTGTGTGTGAGAGACAGAATGGTGTGTGTCAGAGATAGTATGGTGTGTGTATGAGACAGTATGGTGTGTGCGAGAGAGACAGTATGGTGTGTGTGAGACAGTATGGTGTATGTGTGAGAGAGACAGTATGGTGTGTGTGAGAGAGACAGCATGGTGTGTGTGAGAGAGACATTATCGTGTGTGTGTGAGAGACAGTATGGTGTGTGTGAGAGACAGACAGTCTGGTGTGTGTGTGAGACAGACAGTATGGTGTGTGTGAGAGAGACAGACAGTATGGTGTGTGTGAGAGAGACAGTATGGTGTGTGAGAGAGACAGAATGGTGTGTGAGAGAGAGACAGTATGGTGTATGTGTGAGAGAGACTGTATGGTGTGTGAGAGAGACAGTATGGTGTGTGAGAGAGACAGTATGGTGTGTGAGAGAGACAGTATGGTGTGTGAGAGAGACAGTATGGTGTGTGAGAGAGACAGTATGGTGTGTGAGAGAGACAGTATGGTGTGTGTGAGAGACAGCATGGTGTGTGTGAGAGAGACAATATGGTGTGTGTGAGAGAGACAGTATGGTGTGTGTGAGAGAGACAGTATGGTGTGTGCGAGAGAGACAGTATGGTGTGTGCGAGAGAGACAGTATGGTGTGTGTGAGAGAGAGACAGTATGGTGTGTGTGTGAGAGAGACAGTATGGTGTGTGTGTGAGAGACAGTATGGTGTGTGTGTGAGAGAGACAGTATGGTGTGTGTGAGAGAGACATTATGGCGTGTGTGAGAGAGAGACAGTATGGTGTGTGTGAGAGAAAGAGAGTATGGTGTGTGTGAGAGAGACAGTATGGTGTGTGTGAGAGAGACAGTATGGTGTGTGTGTGAGAGACAGTATGGTGTGTGTGTGAGACAGACAGTATGGTGTGTGAGAGAGACAGTATGGTGTGTGAGAGAGAGACAGTATGGTGTGCGAGAGAGACAGTATGGTGTGTGTGTGAGACAGACAGTATGGTGTGTGAGAGAGACAGTATGGTGTGTGAGAGAGAGACAGTGTGGTCTGTGAGAGAGACAGTATGGTGTGTGTGTGAGACAGACAGTATGGTGTGTGAGAGAGACAGTATGGTGTGTGAGAGAGACAGTATGGTGTGTGAGAGAGACAGTATGGTGTGTGTGTGAGACAGACAGTATGGTGTGTGAGAGAGACAGTATGGTGTGTGAGAGAGAGACAGTATGGTGTGTGAGAGAGAGACAGTATGGTGTGTGAGAGAGAGACAGTATGGTGTGTGAGAGAGACTGTATGGTGTGTGAGAGAGACAGTATGGTGGGCGAGAGAGAGACAGTATGGTGTGTGAAAGAGACAGTATGGTGTGTGTGAGAGAGACAGTATGGTGTGAGAGAGAGAGTATGGTGTGTGAGAGAGACAGTATGGTGTGTGGGAGAGAAAGAGAGTATGGTGTGTGTGAGAGAAAGAGAGTATGATGTGTGTGAAAGAGACAGTATGGTGTGTGTGAGAGAGACAGTATGGTGTGTGTGAGAGAGACAGTATGGTGTGTGAGAGAGAGACAGTATGGTGTGTGTGAGAGAGAGACAGTATGGTGTGTGTGAGAGAGACAGTATGGTGTGTGAGAGAGAGACAGTATGGTGTGTGTGTGAGAGAGACAGTATGGTGTGTGTGAGAGAGACAGTATTGTGTGTGTGAGAGAGAGACAGTATGGTGTGTGTGAGAGAGAGAGAGTATGGTGTGTGTGTGAGAGAGACAGTATGGTGTGTGTGAGAGAGACAGTATGGTGTGTGAGAGAGAGAGTATGGTGTGTGTGTGAGAGACAGAATGGTGTGTGTCAGAGAGACAGTATGGTGTGTGTGAGAGACAGTATGGTGTATGTGTGAGAGAGACAGTATGGTGTGTGTGAGAGAGACAGCATGGTGTGTGTGAGACAGACAGTATGGTGTGTGTGAGACAGACAGTATGGTGTGTGAGACAGACAGTATGGTGTGTGAGAGAGACAGTATGGTGTGTGTGAGAGAGACAGTATGGTGTGTGTGAGACAGACAGTATGGTGTGTGAGAGAGAGACAGTATGGTGTGAGAGAGAGACAGCATGGTGTGTGAGAGAGAGACAGTATGGTGTGTGTGAGACAGACAGTATGGTGTGTGTGAGACAGACAGTATGGTGTGTGAGAGAGACAGTATGGTGTGTGTGAGAGAGACAGTATGGTGTGAGAGAGAGACAGTATGGTGTGTGAGAGAGAGACAGTATGGTGTGTGTGAGACAGACAGTATGGTGTGTGAGAGAGACAGTATGGTGTGTGTGAGACAGACATTATGGTGTGTGAGACAGACAGTATGGTGTGTGAGAGAGAGACAGTATGATGTGAGAGAGAGACAGCATGGTGTGTGAGAGAGACAGTATGGTGTGTGTGAGACAGACAGTATGGTGTGTGTGAGACAGACAGTATGGTGTGTGAGAGAGACAGTATGGTTCGTGTGAGAGAGACAGTATGGTGTGTGAGAGAGAGACAGTATGGTGTGTGTGAGAGAGACAGTATGGTGTGTGTGAGAGAGACAGTATGGTGTGTGTGAGAGACAGTATGGTGTGTGTGTGAGAGACAGACAGTATGGTGTGTGTGAGAGAGACAGTATGGTGGGTGAGAGAGAGACAGTATGGTGTGTGTGCGAGAGAGACAGTATGGTGTGTGTGTGAGAGAGACAGTATGGTGTGTGAGAGAGAGACAGTATGGTGTGTGTGAGAGACAGTATGGTGTGTGTGAGAGAGACAGTTTGGTGTGTGTGAGAGAGACAGTATGGTGTGTGTGAGAGACAGTATGGTGTGTGTGAGAGAGACAGTATGGTGTGAGAGAGAGAGTATGGTGTGTGAGAGAGACAGTATGGTGTGTGTGAGCGAGACAGTATGGTGTGTGAGAGAGAGAGTATGGTGTGTGTGAGAGAGACAGTATGGTGTGTGAGAGAGAGAGTATGTTGTGTGTGTGAGAGACAGAATGGTGTGACAGAGACAGTATGGTGTGTGTGAGAGTAAGAGAGTATGGTGTGTCTGAGAGAGACAGTATGGTGTGTGTGAGAGAGACAGTATGGTGTGTGAGAGTGAGACAGTATGGTGTGTGTGAGAGAGACAGTATGGTGTGTGTGAGAGAGACAGTATGGTGTGTGTGAGAGAGACAGTATGGTGTGTGTGAGAGAGACAGTATGGTGTGTGTGAGAGACTGTATGGTGTGTGAGAGAGAGACAGTATGGTGTGTGTGAGAGACTGTATGGTGTGTGAGAGAGACAGTATGGTGTGTGAGAGAGAGACAGTATGGTGTGTGAGAGAGAGACAGTATGGTGTGTGTGAGAGAGAGACAGTACGCTGTGTGTGAGAGACAGTATGGTGTGTGAGAGAGACAGTATGGTGTGTGTGAGAGAGACGGTATGGTGTGTGAGAGAGAGACAGTATGGTGTGTGTGAGAGACTGTATGGTGTGTGAGAGAGTCAGTATGGTGTGTGAGAGAGACAGTATGGTGTGTGAGAGAGACAGTATGGTGTGTGTGAGAGACAGTATGGTGTGTGTGAGAGAGAGACAGTACGGTGTGTGTGTGAGAGACAGTATGGTGTGTGCGTGAGAGAGACAGTATGGTGTGTGTGTGTGAGAGGGACAGTATGGTGTGTGTGTGAGAGAGACAGTTTGGTGTGTGTGAGAGACAGTAGGGTGTGTGTGAGAGAGAGACAGTATGGTGTGTGTGTGAGAGAGACAGTATGTTGTGTGTGTGAGAGAAAGTATGGTGTGTGTGTGAGAGAGACAGTATGGTGTGTGTGAGAGAGAGACAGTATGGTGTGTGTGAGAGAGAGACAGTATGGTGTGTGAGAGAGACAGTATGGTGTGTGAGAGAGACAGTATGGTGTGTGTCAGAGAGACAGTATGGTGTGTGTCAGAGAGACAGTATGGTGTGTGCGAGAGAGAGACAGTATGGTGTGTGTGAGAGAAAGAGAGTATGGTGTGTGTGAGAGAGAGAGTATGGTGTGTGAGAGAGACAGTATGGTGTGTGAGAGAGAGAGTATGGTGTGTGTGAGAGAGATAGTATGGTGTGTGAGAGAGACAATATGGTGTGTGTGAGACAGAGACAGTATGGTGTGTGTGCGAGAAAGAGAGTATGGTGTGTGTGAGAGAGACAGTATGGCGTGTGTGTGAGAGACAGAATGGTGTGTGTCAGAGATAGTATGGTGTGTGTATGAGACAGTATGGTGTGTGCGAGAGAGACAGTATGGTGTGTGTGAGACAGTATGGTGTATGTGTGAGAGAGACAGTATGGTGTGTGTGAGAGAGACAGCATGGTGTGTGTGAGAGAGACAGCATGGTGTGTGTGAGACAGACAGTATGGTGTGTGTGAGACAGACAGTATGGTGTGTGTGAGACAGACAGTATGGTGTGTGAGAGAGAGACAGTATGGTGTGTGTGAGAGACAGTATGGTGTGTGTGAGAGAGACAGCATGGTGTGTGTGAGAGACAGTATGGTGTGTGTGAGAGACAGTATGGTGTGTGTGAGAGAGACAGTATCATGTGTGTGAGAGAGACAGTATGGTGTGTGTGAGAGACAGACAGTATGGTGTATGTGAGAGACAGACAGTATGGTGTGTGTGAGAGAGACAGTATGGTGTGTGAGAGAGACAGTATGGTGTGTGAGAGAGACAGTATGGTGTGTGTGAGAGACAGTATGGTGTGTGTGAGAGAGACAGCATGGTGTGTGTGAGAGACAGTATGGTGTGTGTGAGAGACAGTATGGTGTGTGTGAGAGAGACAGTATCATGTGTGTGAGAGAGACAGTATGGTGTGTGAGAGACAGACAGTATGGTGTGTGTGAGAGACAGACAGTATGGTGTGTGTGAGAGAGACAGTATCGTGTGTGTGTGAGAGACAGTATGGTGTGTGTGAGAGACAGTATGGTGTGTGTGAGAGACAGTATGGTGTGTGTGAGAGACAGTATGGTGTGTGTGAGAGACAGTATGGTGTGTGTGAGAGACAGTATGGTGTGTGTGAGAGACAGTATGGTGTGTGAGAGAGACAGTATGGTGTGTGTGAGAGACAGCATGGTGTGTGTGAGAGAGACAATATGGTGTGTGTGAGAGAGACAGTATGGTGTGTGTGAGAGAGACAGTATGGTGGGTGAGAGAGACAGAATGGTGTGTGAGAGAGAGACAGTATGGTGTATGTGTGAGAGAGACTGTATGGTGTGTGAGAGAGACAGTATGGTGTGTGAGAGAGACAGTATGGTGTGTGAGAGAGACAGTATGGTGTGTGAGAGAGACAGTATGGTGTGTGAGAGAGACAGTATGGTGTGTGAGAGAGACAGTATGGTGTGTGTGAGAGACAGCATGGTGTGTGTGAGAGAGACAATATGGTGTGTGTGAGAGAGACAGTATGGTGTGTGTGAGAGAGACAGTATGGTGTGTGCGAGAGAGACAGTATGGTGTGTGCGAGAGAGACAGTATGGTGTGTGTGAGAGAGAGACAGTATGGTGTGTGTGTGAGAGAGACAGTATGGTGTGTGTGTGAGAGACAGTATGGTGTGTGTGTGAGAGAGACAGTATGGTGTGTGTGAGAGAGACATTATGGCGTGTGTGAGAGAGAGACAGTATGGTGTGTGTGAGAGAAAGAGAGTATGGTGTGTGTGAGAGAGACAGTATGGTGTGTGTGAGAGAGACAGTATGGTGTGTGTGTGAGAGACAGTATGGTGTGTGTGTGAGACAGACAGTATGGTGTGTGAGAGAGACAGTATGGTGTGTGAGAGAGAGACAGTATGGTGTGTGAGAGAGACAGTATGGTGTGTGTGTGAGACAGACAGTATGGTGTGTGAGAGAGACAGTATGGTGTGTGAGAGAGAGACAGTGTGGTCTGTGAGAGAGACAGTATGGTGTGTGTGTGAGACAGACAGTATGGTGTGTGAGAGAGACAGTATGGTGTGTGAGAGAGAGACAGTATGGTGTGTGAGAGAGACAGTATGGTGTGTGTGTGAGACAGACAGTATGGTGTGTGAGAGAGAGACAGTATGGTGTGTGAGAGAGAGACAGTATGGTGTGTGAGAGAGAGACAGTATGGTGTGTGAGAGAGAGACAGTATGGTGTGTGAGAGAGACTGTATGGTGTGTGAGAGAGACAGTATGGTGGGCGAGAGAGAGACAGTATGGTGTGTGAAAGAGACAGTATGGTGTGTGTGAGAGAGACAGTATGGTGTGAGAGAGAGAGTATGGTGTGTGAGAGAGACAGTATGGTGTGTGTGAGAGAGACAGTATGGTGTGTGGGAGAGAAAGAGAGTATGGTGAGTGTGAGAGAAAGAGAGTATGGTGTGTGTGAAAGAGACAGTATGGTGTGTGTGAGAGAGACAGTATGGTGTGTGAGAGAGAGACAGTATGGTGTGTGTGAGAGAGAGACAGTATGGTGTGTGTGAGAGAGACAGTATGGTGTGTGAGAGAGAGACAGTATGGTGTGTGTGTGAGAGAGACAGTATGGTGTGTGTGAGAGAGACAGTATTGTGTGTGTGAGAGAGAGACATTATGGTGTGTGTGAGAGAGAGAGAGTATGGTGTGTGAGAGAGAGAGTATGGTGTGTGTGTGAGAGACAGAATGGTGTGTGTCAGAGAGACAGTATGGTGTGTGTGAGAGACAGTATGGTGTATGTGTGAGAGAGACAGTATGGTGTGTGTGAGAGAGACAGCATGGTGTGTGTGAGACAGACAGTATGGTGTGTGTGAGACAGACAGTATGGTGTGTGAGACAGACAGTATGGTGTGTGAGAGAGACAGTATGGTGTGTGTGAGAGAGACAGTATGGTGTGTGTGAGACAGACAGTATGGTGTGTGAGAGAGAGACAGTATGGTGTGAGAGAGAGACAGCATGGTGTGTGAGAGAGAGACAGTATGGTGTGTGTGAGACAGACAGTATGGTGTGTGTGAGACAGACAGTATGGTGTGTGAGAGAGACAGTATGGTGTGTGTGAGAGAGACAGTATGGTGTGAGAGAGAGACAGTATGGTGTGTGAGAGAGAGACAGTATGGTGTGTGTGAGACAGACAGTATGGTGTGTGAGAGAGACAGTATGGTGTGTGTGAGACAGACATTATGGTGTGTGAGACAGACAGTATGGTGTGTGAGAGAGAGACAGTATGATGCGAGAGAGAGACAGCATGGTGTGTGAGAGAGACAGTATGGTGTGTGTGAGACAGACAGTATGGTGTGTGTGAGACAGACAGTATGGTGTGTGAGAGAGACAGTATGGTTTGTGTGAGAGAGACAGTATGGTGTGTGAGAGAGAGACAGTATGGTGTGTGTGAGAGAGACAGTATGGTGTGTGTGAGAGAGACAGTATGGTGTGTGTGAGAGACAGTATGGTGTGTGTGTGAGAGACAGACAGTATGGTGTGTGTGAGAGAGACAGTATGGTGGGTGAGAGAGAGACAGTATGGTGTGTGTGCGAGAGAGACAGTATGGTGTGTGTGTGAGAGAGACAGTATGGTGTGTGAGAGAGAGACAGTATGGTGTGTGTGAGAGACAGTATGGTGTGTGTGAGAGAGACAGTTTGGTGTGTGTGAGAGAGACAGTATGGTGTGTGTGAGAGACAGTATGGTGTGTGTGAGAGAGACAGTATGGTGTGAGAGAGAGAGTATGGTGTGTGAGAGAGACAGTATGGTGTGTGTGAGCGAGACAGTATGGTGTGTGAGAGAGAGAGTATGGTGTGTGTGAGAGAGACAGTATGGTGTGTGAGAGAGAGAGTATGTTGTGTGTGTGAGAGACAGAATGGTGTGACAGAGACAGTATGGTGTGTGTGAGAGTAAGAGAGTATGGTGTGTCTGAGAGAGACAGTATGGTGTGTGTGAGAGAGACAGTATGGTGTGTGAGAGTGAGACAGTATGGTGTGTGTGAGAGAGACAGTATGGTGTGTGTGAGAGAGACAGTATGGTGTGTGTGAGAGAGACAGTATGGTGTGTGTGAGAGAGACAGTATGGTGTGTGTGAGAGACTGTATGGTGTGTGAGAGAGAGACAGTATGGTGTGTGTGAGAGACTGTATGGTGTGTGAGAGAGACAGTATGGTGTGTGAGAGAGAGACAGTATGGTGTGTGAGAGAGAGACAGTATGGTGTGTGTGAGAGAGAGACAGTACGCTGTGTGTGAGAGACAGTATGGTGTGTGAGAGAGACAGTATGGTGTGTGTGAGAGAGACGGTATGGTGTGTGAGAGAGAGACAGTATGGTGTGTGTGAGAGACTGTATGGTGTGTGAGAGAGTCAGTATGGTGTGTGAGAGAGACAGTATGGTGTGTGAGAGAGACAGTATGGTGTGTGTGAGAGACAGTATGGTGTGTGTGAGAGAGAGACAGTACGGTGTGTGTGTGAGAGACAGTATGGTGTGTGCGTGAGAGAGACAGTATGGTGTGTGTGTGTGAGAGGGACAGTATGGTGTGTGTGTGAGAGAGACAGTTTGGTGTGTGTGAGAGACAGTAGGGTGTGTGTGAGAGAGAGACAGTATGGTGTGTGTGTGAGAGAGACAGTATGTTGTGTGTGTGAGAGAAAGTATGGTGTGTGTGTGAGAGAGACAGTATGGTGTGTGTGAGAGAGAGACAGTATGGTGTGTGTGAGAGAGAGACAGTATGGTGTGTGAGAGAGACAGTATGGTGTGTGAGAGAGACAGTATGGTGTGTGTCAGAGAGACAGTATGGTGTGTGTCAGAGAGACAGTATGGTGTGTGTGAGAGAGAGACAGTATGGTGTGTGTGAGAGAAAGAGAGTATGGTGTGTGCGAGAGAGAGAGTATGGTGTGTGAGAGAGACAGTATGGTGTGTGAGAGAGAGAGTATGGTGTGTGTGAGAGAGATAGTATGGTGTGTGAGAGAGACAATATGGTGTGTGTGAGACAGAGACAGTATGGTGTGTGTGCGAGAAAGAGAGTATGGTGTGTGTGAGAGAGACAGTATGGCGTGTGTGTGAGAGACAGAATGGTGTGTGTCAGAGAGATAGTATGGTGTGTGTATGAGACAGTATGGTGTGTGCGAGAGAGACAGTATGGTGTGTGTGAGACAGTATGGTGTATGTGTGAGAGAGACAGTATGGTGTGTGTGAGAGAGACAGCATGGTGTGTGTGAGAGAGACAGCATGGTGTGTGTGAGAGAGACAGCATGGTGTGTGTGAGACAGACAGTATGGTGTGTGTGAGACAGACAGTATGGTGTGTGTGAGACAGACAGTATGGTGTGTGAGAGAGAGACAGTATGGTGTGTGTGAGAGACAGTATGGTGTGTGTGAGAGAGACAGCATGGTGTGTGTGAGAGACAGTATGGTGTGTGTGAGAGACAGTATGGTGTGTGTGAGAGAGACAGTATCATGTGTGTGAGAGAGACAGTATGGTGTGTGTGAGAGACAGACAGTATGGTGTATGTGAGAGACAGACAGTATGGTGTGTGTGAGAGAGACAGTATGGTGTGTGAGAGAGACAGTATGGTGTGTGAGAGAGACAGTATGGTGTGTGTGAGAGACAGTATGGTGTGTGTGAGAGAGACAGCATGGTGTGTGTGAGAGACAGTATGGTGTGTGTGAGAGACAGTATGGTGTGTGTGAGAGAGACAGTATCATGTGTGTGAGAGAGACAGTATGGTGTGTGAGAGACAGACAGTATGGTGTGTGTGAGAGACAGACAGTATGGTGTGTGTGAGAGAGACAGTATCGTGTGTGTGTGAGAGACAGTATGGTGTGTGTGAGAGACAGTATGGTGTGTGTGAGAGACAGTATGGTGTGTGTGAGAGACAGTATGGTGTGTGTGAGAGACAGTATGGTGTGTGTGAGAGACAGTATGGTGTGTGTGAGAGACAGTATGGTGTGTGTGAGAGACAGTATGGTGTGTGTGAGAGACAGACAGTATGGTGTGTGTGAGAGACAGACAGTATGGTGTATGTGAGAGACAGACAGTATGGTGTGTGTGAGAGAGACAGTATGGTGTTTGAGAGAGACAGTATGGTGTGTGAGAGAGACAGTATGGTGTGTGAGAGAGACTGTATGGTGTGTGAGAGAGACAGTATGGTGTGTGAGAGAGACAGTATGGTGTGTGAGAGAGACAGTATGGTGTGTGAGAGAGACAGTATGGTGTGTGTGAGAGACAGTATGGTGTGTGTGAGAGACAGTATGGTGTGTGTGAGAGACAGCATGGTGTGTGTGAGAGAGACAATATGGTGTGTGAGAGACAGTATGGTGTGTGTGAGAGAGACAGTATGGTGTGTGTGAGAGAGACAGTATGGTGTGTGTGAGAGACAGTATGGTGTGTGTGAGAGAGAAAGTATGGTGTGTGTGAGAGACAGTATGGTGTGTGCGAGAGAGACAGTATGGTGTGTGTGAGAGAGAGACAGTATGGTGTGTGTGTGAGAGAGACAGTATGGTGTGTGTGTGAGAGAGACAGTATGGTGTGTGTGTGAGAGAGACAGTATGGTGTGTGTGTGAGAGACAGTATGGTGTGTGTGTGAGAGAGACAGTATGGTGTGTGTGAGAGAGACAGTATGGTGTGTGAGAGAGACAGTATGGTGTGTGAGAGAGAGACAGTATGGTGGGTGAGAGAGAGACAGTATGGTGTGTGAGAGAGACAGTATGGTGTGTGTGAGTGAGACAGTATGGTGTGAGAGAGAGAGTATGGTGTGTGAGAGAGACAGTATGGTGTGTGTGAGAGAGACAGTATGGTGTGTGTGAGAGAGACAGTATGGTGTGTGTGAGAGAGACAGTATGGTGTGTGAGAGAGACAGTATGGTGTGTGTGAGAGAGAGACAGTATGGTGTGTGTGAGAGAAAGAGAGTATGGTGTGTGTGAGAGAAAGAGAGTATGGTGTGTTTGAGAGAGACAGTATGGTGTGTGAGAGAGAGAGTATGGTGTGTGTGTCAGAGAGACAGAATGGTGTGTGTCAGAGAGACAGAATGGTGTGTGTCAGAGAGACAGTATGGTGTGTGTGAGAGACAGTATGGTGTATGTGTGAGAGAGACAGCATGGTGTGTGTGAGACAGACAGTATGGTGTGTGTGAGACAGACAGTATGGTGTGTGAGACAGACAGTATGGTGTGTGAGAGAGACAGTATGGTGTGTGTGAGAGAGACAGTATGGTGTGTGTGAGACAGACAGTATGGTGTGTGAGACAGACAGTATGGTGTGTGAGACAGACAGTATGGTGTGTGAGAGAGAGACAGTTTGGTGTGAGAGAGAGACAGCATGGTGTGTGAGAGAGAGACAGTATGGTGTGTGTGAGACAGACAGTATGGTGTGTGTGAGACAGACAGTATGGTGTGTGAGAGAGACAGTATGGTGTGTGTGAGAGAGACAGTATGGTGTGTGAGAGAGAGACAGTATGGTGTGTGTGAGAGAGACAGTATGGTGTGTGTGAGAGAGACAGTATGGTGTGTGTGAGAGACAGTATGGTGTGTGTGAGAGACAGTATGGTGTGTGTGTGAGAGACAGACAGTATGGTGTGTGTGAGAGAGACAGTATGGTGGGTGAGAGAGAGACAGTATGGTGTGTGTGTGAGACAGACAGTATGGTGTGTGTGTGAGAGAGACAGTATGGTGTGTGTGAGAGACAGTATAGTGTGTGTGAGAGAGACAGTTTGGTGTGTGTGAGAGAGACAGTATGGTGTGTGTGAGAGACAGTATGGTGTGTGTGAGAGAGACAGTATGGTGTGTGTGAGAGAGACAGTATGGTGTGTGTGAGACAGACAGTATGGTGTGTGTGTGAGAGACAGAATGGTGTGTGTCAGAGAGACAGTATGGTGTGTGTATGAGACAGTATGGTGTGTGTCAGAGAGACAGTATGGTGTGTGTATGAGACATTATGGTGTATGTGTGAGAGAGACAGACAGTATTGTGTGTGTGAGAGACAGTATCATGTGTGTGAGAGAGACAGTATGGTGTGTGTGAGAGAGACAGTATCGTGTGTGTGTGAGAGACAGTATGGTGTGTGTGAGAGACAGTATGGTGTGTGTGAGAGACAGTATGGTGTGTGTGAGAGACAGTATGGTGTGTGTGAGAGACAGTATGGTGTGTGTGAGAGACAGTATGGTGTGTGTGAGAGACAGTATGGTGTGTGTGAGAGACAGACAGTATGGTGTGTGTGAGAGACAGACAGTATGGTGTATGTGAGAGACAGACAGTATGGTGTATGTGAGAGACAGACAGTATGGTGTGTGTGAGAGAGACAGTATGGTGTGTGAGAGAGACAGTATGGTGTGTGAGAGAGACAGTATGGTGTGTGAGAGAGACTGTATGGTGTGTGAGAGAGACAGTATGGTGTGTGAGAGAGACAGTATGGTGTGTGAGAGAGACAGTATGGTGTGTGAGAGAGACAGTATGGTGTGTGTGAGAGACAGTATGGTGTGTGTGAGAGACAGTATGGTGTGTGTGAGAGACAGCATGGTGTGTGTGAGAGAGACAATATGGTGTGTGAGAGACAGTATGGTGTGTGTGAGAGAGACAGTATGGTGTGTGTGAGAGAGACAGTATGGTGTGTGTGAGAGACAGTATGGTGTGTGTGAGAGAGAAAGTATGGTGTGTGTGAGAGACAGTATGGTGTGTGCGAGAGAGACAGTATGGTGTGTGTGAGAGAGAGACAGTATGGTGTGTGTGTGAGAGAGACAGTATGGTGTGTGTGTGAGAGAGACAGTATGGTGTGTGTGTGAGAGAGACAGTATGGTGTGTGTGTGAGAGACAGTATGGTGTGTGTGTGAGAGAGACAGTATGGTGTGTGTGAGAGAGACAGTATGGTGTGTGAGAGAGACAGTATGGTGTGTGAGAGAGAGACAGTATGGTGGGTGAGAGAGAGACAGTATGGTGTGTGAGAGAGACAGTATGGTGTGTGTGAGTGAGACAGTATGGTGTGAGAGAGAGAGTATGGTGTGTGAGAGAGACAGTATGGTGTGTGTGAGAGAGACAGTATGGTGTGTGTGAGAGAGACAGTATGGTGTGTGTGAGAGAGACAGTATGGTGTGTGAGAGAGACAGTATGGTGTGTGTGAGAGAGAGACAGTATGGTGTGTGTGAGAGAAAGAGAGTATGGTGTGTGTGAGAGAAAGAGAGTATGGTGTGTTTGAGAGAGACAGTATGGTGTGTGAGAGAGAGAGTATGGTGTGTGTGTCAGAGAGACAGAATGGTGTGTGTCAGAGAGACAGAATGGTGTGTGTCAGAGAGACAGTATGGTGTGTGTGAGAGACAGTATGGTGTATGTGTGAGAGAGACAGCATGGTGTGTGTGAGACAGACAGTATGGTGTGTGTGAGACAGACAGTATGGTGTGTGAGACAGACAGTATGGTGTGTGAGAGAGACAGTATGGTGTGTGTGAGAGAGACAGTATGGTGTGTGTGAGACAGACAGTATGGTGTGTGAGACAGACAGTATGGTGTGTGAGACAGACAGTATGGTGTGTGAGAGAGAGACAGTTTGGTGTGAGAGAGAGACAGCATGGTGTGTGAGAGAGAGACAGTATGGTGTGTGTGAGACAGACAGTATGGTGTGTGTGAGACAGACAGTATGGTGTGTGAGAGAGACAGTATGGTGTGTGTGAGAGAGACAGTATGGTGTGTGAGAGAGAGACAGTATGGTGTGTGTGAGAGAGACAGTATGGTGTGTGTGAGAGAGACAGTATGGTGTGTGTGAGAGACAGTATGGTGTGTGTGTGAGAGACAGACAGTATGGTGTGTGTGAGAGAGACAGTATGGTGGGTGAGAGAGAGACAGTATGGTGTGTGTGTGAGAGAGACAGTATGGTGTGTGTGTGAGAGAGACAGTATGGTGTGTGAGAGAGAGACAGTATGGTGTGTGTGAGAGACAGTATAGTGTGTGTGAGAGAGACAGTTTGGTGTGTGTGAGAGAGACAGTATGGTGTGTGTGAGAGACAGTATGGTGTGTGTGAGAGAGACAGTATGGTGTGTGTGAGAGAGACAGTATGGTGTGTGTGAGACAGACAGTATGGTGTGTGTGTGAGAGACAGAATGGTGTGTGTCAGAGAGTCAGTATGGTGTGTGTGAGACACAGTATGGTGTGTGTGAGAGAGAGACAGTACGGTGTGTGTGTGAGAGACAGTATGGTGTGTGCGTGAGAGAGACAGTATGGTGTGTGTGTGTGAGAGGGACAGTATGGTGTGTGTGTGAGAGAGACAGTTTGGTGTGTGTGAGAGACAGTAGGGTGTGTGTGAGAGAGAGAGTATGGTGTGTGTGAAGACAGTATGGTGTGTGAGAGAGACAGTATGGTGTGTGTGAGAGAAAGAGAGTATGGTGTGTGTGAGAGAGAGACAGTATGTTGTGTGTGTGAGAGAAAGTATGGTGTGTGTGTGAGAGACAGTATGGTGTGTGTGAGAGAGACAGTATGGTGTGTGTGAGAGAGAGACAGTATGGTGTGTGTGAGAGAAAGAGAGTATGGTGTATGAGAGAGACAGTATGGTGTGTGAGAGAGAGAGGATGGTGTGTGTGAGAGAGACAGTATGGTGTGTGAGAGAGACAGTATGGTGTGTGTCAGAGAGACAGTATGGTGTGTGTGAGAGAGAGACAGTATGGTGTGTGTCAGAGAGACAGTATGGTGTGTGTGAGAGAGAGACAGTATGGTGTGTGTGAGAGAGAGACAGTATGGTGTGTGTGAGAGAAAGAGAGTATGGTGTGTGTGAGAGAGACAGTATGGTGTGTGAGAGAGACAGTATGGTGTGTGAGAGAGACAGTATGGTGTGTGAGAGAGACAGTATGGTATGTGAGAGAGACAGTATGGTGTGTGCGAGAGAGACAGTATGGTGTGTGTGAGAGAGAGACAGTATGGTGTGTGTCAGAGAGACAGTATGGTGTGTGTGTGCGAGAAAGAGAGTATGGTGTGTGTGAGAGAGACAGTATGGCGTGTGAGAGAGAGAGTATGGTGTGTGTGTGTGAGAGACAGAATGGTGTGTGTCAGAGAGACAGTATGGTGTGTGTATGAGACAGTATGGTGTGTGTGAGAGAGACAGTATGGTGTGTGTGAGACAGTATGATGTGTGAGAGAGACATTATGGTGTATGTGTGAGAGAGACAGTATGGTGTGTGTGAGAGAGATAGCATGGTGTGTGTGAGACAGACAGTATGGTGTGTGTGAGACAGACAGTATGGTGTGTGTGAGACAGACAGTATGGTGTGTGTGAGACAGACAGTATGGTGTGTGAGAGAGAGACAGTATGGTGTGTGTGAGAGACAGTATGGTGTGTGTGAGAGAGACAGCATGGTGTGTGTGAGAGACAGTATGGTGTGTGTGAGAGACAGTATGGTGTGTGTGAGAGAGACAGTATCATGTGTGTGAGAGAGACAGTATGGTGTGTGAGAGAGAGACAGTATGGTGTGTGTGAGAGACAGACAGTATGGTGTGTGTGAGAGACAGACAGTACGGTGTGTGTGAGAGACAGACAGTATGGTGTGTGTGAGAGAGACAGTATCGTGTGTGTGTGAGAGACAGTATGGTATGTGTGAGAGACAGTATGGTGTGTGTGAGAGACAGTATGGTGTGTGTGAGAGAGAGACAGTATGGTGTGTGTGTGAGAGAGACAGTATGGTGTGTGTGTGAGAGACAGTATGGTGTGTGTGTGAGAGAGACAGTACGGTGTGTGTGTGAGAGACAGTATGGTGTGTGCGTGAGAGAGACAGTATGGTGTGTGTGCGAGAGGGACAGTATGGTGTGTGTGAGAGAGAGACAGTATGGTGTGTGTGTGAGAGAGACAGTATGGTGTGTGTGTGAGAGACAGTATGGTGTGTGTGTGAGAGAGATAGTACGGTGTGTGTGTGAGAGACAGTATGGTGTGTGCGTGAGAGAGACAGTATGGTGTGTGTGCGAGAGGGACAGTATGGTGTGTGTGTGAGAGAGACAGTTTGGTGTGTGTGAGAGAGACAGTATGGTGTGTGTGAGAGAGACAGTATGGTGTGTGTGAGAGAGACAGTATGGTGTCAGAGAGACAGTATGGTGTGTGTGAGAGAGACAGTATGGTGTGTGTGTGAGGGAGAGACAGTATGGTGTGTGAGAGAGAGACAGTATGGTGTGTGAGAGAGAGACAGTATGGTGTGTGAGAGAGAGACAGTATGGTGTGTGTGAGAGAGAGACAGTACGCTGTGTGTGAGAGTCAGTATGGTGTGTGTGAGACACAGTATGGTGTGTGTGAGAGAGAGACAGTACGGTGTGTGTGTGAGGGACAGTATGGTGTGTGTGTGAGAGAGACAGTTTGGTGTGTGTGAGAGACAGTAGGGTGTGTGTGAGAGAGAGAGTATGGTGTGTGTGAAGACAGTATGGTGTGTGAGAGAGACAGTATGGTGTGTGTGAGAGAAAGAGAGTATGTTGTGTGTGTGAGAGAAAGTATGGTGTGTGTGTGAGAGACAGTATGGTGTGTGTGAGAGAGACAGTATGGTGTGTGTGAGAGAGAGACAGTATGGTGTGTGTGAGAGAGAGACAGTATGGTGTGTGTCAGAGAGACAGTATGGTGTGTGTGTGCGAGAAAGAGAGTATGGTGTGTGTGAGAGAGACAGTATGGCGTGTGAGAGAGAGAGTATGGTGTGTGTGTGAGAGACAGAATGGTGTGTGTCAGAGAGACAGTATGGTGTGTGTATGAGACAGTATGGTGTGTGTGAGAGAGACAGTATGGTGTGTGAGAGAGACAGTATGGTGTGTGTCAGAGAGACAGTATGGTGTGTGTGAGAGAGAGACAGTATGGTGTGTGTCAGAGAGACAGTATGGTGTGTGTGAGAGAGAGACAGTATGGTGTGTGTGAGAGAAAGAGAGTATGGTGTGTGTGAGAGAGACAGTATGGTGTGTGAGAGAGACAGTATGGTGTGTGAGAGAGACAGTATGGTATGTGAGAGAGACAGTATGGTGTGTGCGAGAGAGACAGTATGGTGTGTGTGAGAGAGAGACAGTATGGTGTGTGTCAGAGAGACAGTATGGTGTGTGTGTGCGAGAAAGAGAGTATGGTGTGTGTGAGAGAGACAGTATGGCGTGTGAGAGAGAGAGTATGGTGTGTGTGTGAGAGACAGAATGGTGTGTGTCAGAGAGACAGTATGGTGTGTGTATGAGACAGTATGGTGTGTGTGAGAGAGACAGTATGGTGTGTGTGAGACAGTATGATGTGTGAGAGAGACATTATGGTGTATGTGTGAGAGAGACAGTATGGTGTGTGTGAGACAGACAGTATGGTGTGTGTGAGACAGACAGTATGGTGTGTGTGAGACAGACAGTATGGTGTGTGTGAGACAGACAGTATGGTGTGTGTGAGACAGACAGTATGGTGTGTGAGAGAGAGACAGTATGGTGTGTGTGAGAGACAGTATGGTGTGTGTGAGAGAGACAGCATGGTGTGTGTGAGAGACAGTATGGTGTGTGTGAGAGACAGTATGGTGTGTGTGAGAGAGACAGTATCATGTGTGTGAGAGAGACAGTATGGTGTGTGAGAGAGAGACAGTATGGTGTGTGTGAGAGACAGACAGTATGGTGTGTGTGAGAGACAGACAGTATGGTGTGTGTGAGAGACAGACAGTACGGTGTGTGTGAGAGACAGACAGTATGGTGTGTGTGAGAGAGACAGTATCGTGTGTGTGTGAGAGACAGTATGGTATGTGTGAGAGACAGTATGGTGTGTGTGAGAGACAGTATGGTGTGTGTGAGAGACAGTATGGTGTGTGTGAGAGACAGTATGGTGTGTGTGAGAAACTGTATGGTGTGTGAGAGAGACAGTATGGTGTGTGAGAGAGACAGTATGGTGTGTGAGAGAGACAGTATGGTGTGTGAGAGAGACAGTATGGTGTGTGTGAGAGACAGTATGGTGTGCGTGAGAGACAGCATGGTGTGTGTGAGAGAGACAATATGGTGTGTGAGAGACAGTATGGTGTGTGTGAGAGAGACAGTATGGTGTGTGTGAGAGACAGTATGGTGTGTGTGAGAGAGAAAGTATGGTGTGTGTGAGAGACAGTATGGTGTGTGCGAGAGAGACAGTATGGTGTGTGTGAGAGAGAGACAGTATGGTGTATGTGAGAGACAGACAGTATGGTGTGTGCGAGAGAGACAGTATGGTGTGTGAGAGAGACAGTATGGTGGGTGAGAGAGAGACAGTATGGTGTGTGAGAGAAACTGTATGGTGTGTGAGAGAGACAGTATGGTGTGTGAGAGAGACAGTATGGTGTGTGAGAGAGACAGTATGGTGTGTGAGAGAGACAGTATGGTGTGTGTGAGAGACAGTATGGTGTGCGTGAGAGACAGCATGGTGTGTGTGAGAGAGACAATATGGTGTGTGAGAGACAGTATGGTGTGTGTGAGAGAGACAGTATGGTGTGTGTGAGAGACAGTATGGTGTGTGTGAGAGAGAAAGTATGGTGTGTGTGAGAGACAGTATGGTGTGTGCGAGAGAGACAGTATGGTGTGTGTGAGAGAGAGACAGTATGGTGTGTGTGTGAGAGAGACAGTATGGTGTGTGTGTGAGAGACAGTATGGTGTGTGTGTGAGAGAGACAGTATGGTGTGTGTGTGAGAGAGACAGTATGGTGTGAGTGAGAGAGACAGTATGGTGTGTGAGAGAGACAGTATGGTGTGTGTGAGAGAGAGACAGTATGGTGTGTGTGAGAGAGAGACAGTATGGTGTGTGTGAGAGAAAGAGAGTATGGTGTGTGTGAGCGAGACAGTATGGTGTGTGAGAGAGAGAGTATGGTGTGTGTGAGAGAGACAGTATGGTGTGTGTGAGAGAGAGACAGTATGGTGTGTGTGAGAGAGGGACAGTATGGTGTGTGTGAGAGAGAGACAGTATGGTGTGTGCGTGAGAGACAGTATGATGTGTGTGTGTGAGAGACAGTATGGTGTGTGTGTGAGAGAGACAGTATGGTGTGTGTGAGAGAGACAGTATAGTGTGTGAGAGAGACAGTATGGTGTGTGTGAGAGAGACAGTATGGTGTGTGTGAGAGAAAGAGAGTATGGTGTGTGTGAGCGAGACAGTATGGTGTGTGAGAGAGAGAGTATGGTGTGTGTGAGAGAGACAGTATGGTGTGTGAGAGAGAGACAGTATGGTGTGTGAGAGAGAGAGTATGTTGTGTGTGTGAGAGACAGAATGGTGTGTTAGAGACAGGGACAGTATGGTGTGTGTGAGAGAGAGACAGTATGGTGTGTGTGAGAGTAAGAGAGTATGGTGTGTGTGAGAGAGACAGTATGGTGTGTGTGAGAGAGACAGTATGGTGTGTGAGAGAGAGAGTATGGTGTGTGTGTGAGAGACAGAATGGTGTGTGTGAGAGAGACAGTATGGTGTGTGAGAGAGACAGTATGGTGGGTGAGAGAGAGACAGTATGGTGTGTGAGAGAGACAGTATGGTGTGTGTGAGAGAGACAGTATGGTGTGTGTGAGAGAGACAGTATGGTGTGAGAGAGACACTATGGTGTGTGAGAGAGACAGTATGGTTTGTGTGAGAGAGACAGTATGGTGTGTGTGAGAGAGACAGTATGGTGTGTGTGAGAGAGAGACAGTATGGTGTGTGTGAGAGAAAGAGAGTATGGTGTGTGTGAGAGAGACAGTATGGTGTGTGAGAGAGAGAGTATGGTGTGTGTGTGAGAGACAGAATGGTGTGTGTCAGAGAGACAGTATGGTGTGTGTGAGAGAGACAGTATGGTGTGAGTGAGAGAGACAGTATGGTGTGTGTGAGACAGTATGGTGTGTGAGAGAGACAGTATGGTGTATGTGAGAGAGAGACAGTATGGTGTGTGTGAGAGAGACAGCATGGTGTGTGTGAGAGAGACAGCATGGTGTGTGTGAGACAGACAGTATGGTGTGTTAGACAGACAGTATGGTGTGTGAGACAGACAGTATGGTGTGTGAGAGAGACAGTTGGTGTGTGTGAGAGAAAACAGTATGGTGTGTGTGAGACAGACAGTATGGTGTGTGACAGAGACAGTATGGTGTGAGAGAGAGACAGCGGGGTGTGTGTGAGAGAGACAGTATGGTGTGAGAGAGAGACAGTATGGTGTGTGTGTGAGACAGACAGTATGGTGTGTGTGAGAGAGACAGTATGGTGTGTGTGAGAGAGACAGTATGGTGTGCGAGAGAGAGACAGTATGGTGTGTGTGAGAGAGACAGTATGGTGTGTGTGAGAGAGACAGTATGGTGTGTGTGAGAGACAGTATGGTGTGTGTGAGAGAGACAGTATGGTGTGTGTGAGAGAGACAGTATGGTGGGTGAGAGAAAGACAGTATGGTGTGTGTGTGAGAGAGACAGTATGGTGTGTGAGAGAGACAGCATGGTGTGTGTGAGAGAGACAGTATGGTGTGTGTGAGAGACAGTATGGTGTGTGTGAGAGAGACAGTTTGGTGTGTGTGAGAGAGACAGTATGGTGTGTGTGAGAGACAGTATGGTGTGTGTGAGAGAGACAGTTTGGTGTGTGTGAGAGAGACAGTATGGTGTGTGTGAGAGACAGTATGGTGTGTGTGAGAGAGACAGTATGGTGTGTGTGAGAGACAGACAGTATGGTGTGTGTGTGTGAGAGAGACAGTATGGTGTGTGAGAGAGAGACAGTATGGTGTGTGTGAGAGAGACACTATGGTGTGTGAGAGACAGAGAGAGTATGGTGTGTGTGAGAGAGACAGTATGGTGTGTGAGAGAGAGACAGTATGGTGTGTGAGAGAGAGAGTATGTTGTGTGTGTGAGAGACAGAATGGTGTGTTAGAGACAGGGACAGTATGGTGTGTGTGAGAGAGAGACAGTATGGTGTGTGTGAGAGTAAGAGAGTATGGTGTGTGTGAGAGAGACAGTATGGTGTGTGTGAGAGAGACAGTATAGTGTGTGAGAGAGAGAGTATGGTGTGTGTGTGAGAGACAGAATGGTGTGTGTGAGAGAGACAGTATGGTGTGTGAGAGAGACAGTATGGTGGGTGAGAGAGAGACAGTATGGTGTGTGAGAGAGACAGTATGGTGTGTGTGAGAGAGACAGTATGGTGTGAGAGAGACACTATGGTGTGTGAGAGAGACAGTATGGTTTGTGTGAGAGAGACAGTATGGTGTGTGTGAGAGAGACAGTATGGTGTGTGTGAGAGAGAGACAGTATGGTGTGTGTGAGAGAAAGAGAGTATGGTGTGTGTGAGAGAAAGAGAGTATGGTGTGTGTGAGAGAGACAGTATGGTGTGTGAGAGAGAGAGTATGGTGTGTGTGTGAGAGACAGAATGGTGTGTGTCAGAGAGACAGTATGGTGTGTGTGAGAGAGACAGTATGGTGTGTGTGAGACAGTATGGTGTGTGAGAGAGACAGTATGTTGTATGTGAGAGAGAGACAGTATGGTGTGTGTGAGAGAGACAGCATGGTGTGTGTGAGAGAGACAGCATGGTGTGTGTGAGACAGACAGTATGGTGTGTTAGACAGACAGTATGGTGTGTGAGACAGACAGTATGGTGTGTGAGAGAGACAGTATGGTGTGTGTGAGAGAAAACAGTATGGTGTGTGTGAGACAGACAGTATGGTGTGTGACAGAGACAGTATGGTGTGAGAGAGAGACAGCGGGGTGTGTGTGAGAGAGACAGTATGGTGTGAGAGAGAGACAGTATGGTGTGTGTGAGACAGACAGTATGGTGTGTGTGAGAGAGACAGTATGGTGTGTGTGAGAGAGACAGTATGGTGTGCGAGAGAGAGACAGTATGGTGTGTGTGAGAGAGACAGTATGGTGTGTGTGAGAGAGACAGTATGGTGTGTGTGAGAGAGACAGTATGGTGTGTGTGAGAGACAGTATGGTGTGTGTGAGAGAGACAGTATGGTGTGTGTGAGAGAGACAGTATGGTGGGTGAGAGAAAGACAGTATGGTGTGTGTGTGAGAGAGACAGTATGGTGTGTGAGAGAGACAGCATGGTGTGTGTGAGAGAGACAGTATGGTGTGTGTGAGAGACAGTATGGTGTGTGTGAGAGAGACAGTTTGGTGTGTGTGAGAGGGACAGTATGGTGTGTGTGAGAGACAGTATGGTGTGTGTGAGAGAGACAGTTTGGTGTGTGTGAGAGAGACAGTATGGTGTGTGTGAGAGACAGTATGGTGTGTGTGAGAGAGACAGTATGGTGTGTGTGAGAGACAGACAGTATGGTGTGTGTGTGTGAGAGAGACAGTATGGTGTGTGAGAGAGAGACAGTATGGTGTGTGTGAGAGAGACACTATTGTGTGTGAGAGACAGAGACAGTATGGTGTGTGAGAGAGACAGTATGGTGTGTGTGAGAGAGACAGTATGGTGTGTGAGAGAGAGACAGTATGGTGTGTGTGAGAGAGACTGTATGGTGTGTGTGAGAGAGACAGTATGGTGTGTGAGAGAGAGAGACAGTATGGTGTGTGTGAGGGAGAGAGTATGGTGTGAGAGAGAGACAGTATGGTGTGTGTGAGAGAGACAGTATGGTGTGTGTGAGAGACGGTATCGTATGTGAGAGAGAGACAGTATGGTGTGTGTGAGAGACGGTATCGTGTGTGAGAGAGAGACAGTATGGTGTGTGAGAGAGACAGTATGGTGTGTGAGAGAGAGACAGTATGGTGTGTGTGAGAGACTGTATGGTGTGTGACAGAGACAGTATGGTGTGTGACAGAGACAGTATGGTGTGTGAGAGAGACAGTATGGTGTGTGTGAGAGAGACAGTGTGGTGTGTGAAAGAGACTGTATGGTGTGTGAGAGAGACAGTATGGTGTGTGAGAGAGACAGTATGGTGTGTGAGAGAGACAGTATGGTGTGTTTGAGAGACAGTATGGTGTGTGTGAGAGACAGCATGGTGTGTGTGAGAGAGACAATATGGTGTGTGAGAGACAGTATGGTGTGTGTGAGAGAGACATTATGGTGTGTGTGAGAGAGAGACAGTATGGTGTGTGTGAGAGACGGTATCGTGTGTGAGAGAGAGACAGTATGGTGTGTGTGAGAGACTGTATGGTGTGTGAGAGAGACAGTATGGTGTGTGAGAGAGACAGTATGGTGTGTGAGAGAGACAGTATGGTGTGTGTGAGAGAGACAGTATGGTGTGTGAGAGAGAGACAGTATGGTGTGTGAGAGAGACAGTATGGTGTGTGTGAGAGAGACAGTATGGTGTGTGTGAGAGAGACAGTATGGTGTGTGAGAGAGACAGTATGGTGTGTGTGAGAGAGACAGTATGGTGTGTGTGAGACAGACAGTATGGTGTGTGTGAGAGAGACAGTATGGTGTGTGTGAGAGAGACAGTATGGTGTGTGTGTGAGGGAGAGACAGTATGGTGTGTGAGAGAGAGACAGTATGGTGTGTGAGAGAGAGACAGTATGGTGTGTGAGAGAGAGACAGTATGGTGTGTGAGAGAGAGACAGTATGGTGTGTGTGAGAGAGAGACAGTACGCTGTGTGTGAGAGACAGTATGGTGTGTGTGAGACACAGTATGGTGTGTGTGAGAGAGAGACAGTACGGTGTGTGTGTGAGAGACAGTATGCGTGAGAGAGACAGTATGGTGTGTGTGTGTGAGAGGGACAGTATGGTGTGTGTGTGAGAGAGACAGTTTGGTGTGTGTGAGAGACAGTAGGGTGTGTGTGAGAGAGAGAGTATGGTGTGTGAGAAAGACAGTATGGTGTGTGTGAGAGAAAGAGAGTATGGTGTGTGTGAGAGAGAGACAGTATGTTGTGTGTGTGAGAGAAAGTATGGTGTATGTGTGAGAGAGACAGTATGGTGTGTGTGAGAGACAGTATGGTGTGTGTGAGAGAGAGACAGTATGGTGTGTGTGAGAGAAAGAGAGTATGGTGTATGTGAGAGAGACAGTATGGTGTATGTGAGAGAGACAGTATGGTGTGTGAGAGAGAGAGGATGGTGTGTGTGAGAGAGACAGTATGGTGTGTGAGAGAGACAGTATGGTGTGTGTCAGAGAGACAGTATGGTGTGTGTGAGAGAGACAGTATGGTGTGTGTGAGAGAGAGACACTATGGTGTGTGTGAGAGAAAAAGAGTATGGTGTGTGTGAGAGAGACAGTATGGTGTGTGAGAGAGACAGTATGGTGTGTGAGAGAGAGAGTATGGTGTGTGTGAGAGAGATAGTATGGTGTGTGAGAGAGACAGTATGGTGTGTGAGAGAGACAGTATGGTGTGTGTGAGAGAGACAGTATGGTGTGTGTGAGACAGTATGGTGTGAGAGAGACAGTATGGTGTGTGTGAGAGAGACAGCATGGTGTGTGTGAGACAGACAGTATGGTGTGTGTGAGACAGACAGTATGGTGTGTGTGAGACAGACAGTATGGCGTGTGAGAGAGAGACAGTATGGTGTGAGAGAGAGAGATAGTATGGTGTGTGAGAGAGACAGTATGGTGTGTGAGAGAGACAGTATGGTGTGTGTGAGAGAGACAGTATGGTGTGTGTGAGACAGAGACAGTATGGTGTGTGTGCGAGAAAGAGAGTATGGTGTGTGTGAGAGAGACAGTATGGCATGTGAGAGAGAGAGTATGGTGTGTGTGTGAGAGACAGAATGGTGTGTGTCAGAGAGACAGTATGGTGTGTGTGTGAGAGACAGTATGGTGTGTGTGAGAGAGACAGTATGGTGTGTGTGAGACAGTATGGTGTGTGAGAGAGACAGTATGGTGTATGTGTGAGAGAGACAGTATGGTGTGTGTGAGAGAGACAGCATGGTGTGTGTGAGACAGACAGTATGGTGTGTGTGAGACAGACAGTATGGTGTGTGAGAGAGAGACAGTATGGTGTGAGAGAAAGACAGTATGGTGTGTGTGACAGACAGTATGGTGTGTGTGAGAGAGACAGCATGGTGTGTGTGAGAGACAGTATGGTGTGTGTGAGAGACAGTATCGTGTGTGTGAGAGAAACAGTATGGTATGTGAGAGAGAGACAGTATGGTGTGTGTGAGAGACAGACAGTATGGTGTGTGTGAGAGACAGACAGTATGGTGTGTGTGAGAGACAGACTGTATGGTGTGTGTGAGAGACAGACAGTATGGTGTGTGTGAGAGACAGACAGTATGGTGTGTGTGAGAGAGACAGTATCGTGTGTGTGAGAGACAGTATGGTGTGTGTGAGAGACAGTATGGTGTGTGTGAGAGACAGTATGGTGTGTGTGAGAGACAGTATGGTGTGTGTGAGAGAGAAAGTATGGTTGTGTGAGACAGTATGGTGTGTGCGAGAGAGACAGTATGGTGTGTGTGAGAGAGAGACAGTATGGTGTGTGTGTGAGAGAGAGAGTATGGTGTGTGTGTGAGAGACAGTATGGTGTGTGTGAGAGAGAGACAGTATGGTGTGTGTGAGAGAGAGACAGTATGGTGTGTGTGAGAGAGAGAGACAGTATGGTGTGTGTGAGAGAAAGAGAGTATGGTGTGTGTGAGCGAGACACTATGGTGTGTGAGAGAGAGAGTATGGTGTGTGAGAGAGACAGTATGGTGTGTGTGAGAGAGACAGTATGGTGCGTGTGAGAGAGAGACAGTATGGTGCGTGTGAGAGAGAGACAGTATGGTGCGTGTGAGAGAGAGACAGTATGGTGCGTGTGAGAGAGAGACAGTATGGTGCGTGTGAGAGAGAGACAGTATGGTGTGTGTGAGAGAGAGACAGTATGGTGTGTGTGAGAGAGAGACAGTATGGTGTGTGTGAGAGAGCGACAGTATGGTGTGAGAGAGAGACAGTATGGTGTGAGAGAGAGACAGTATGGTGTGTGTGTGAGAGACAATATGGTGTGTGTGTGTGAAAGAGACAGTATAGTGTGTGTGAGAGAGAGAGTATGGTGTGAGAGAGAGACAGTATGGTGTGAGAGAGAGACAGTATGGTGTGAGAGAGAGACAGTATGGTGTGAGAGAGAGACAAGATGGTGTGTGTGTGTGAGAGAGTGACAGTATGGTGTGTGTGTGAGAGACAATATGGTGTGTGTGTGAAAGAGACAGTATGGTGTGTGTGTGAGAGAGAGATAGTATGGTGTGAGAGAGAGACAGTATGGTGTGTGAGAGAGACTGTATGGTGTGTGAGAGAGACTGTATGGTGTGTGAGAGAGACTGTATGGTGTGTGAGAGAGACTGTATGGTGTGAGAGAGAGACAGTATGGTGTGTGTGTGAGACAGACAGTATGGTGTGTGAGAGAGACAGTATGGTGTATGTGAGAGAGACAGTATGGTCTGTGAGAGAGAGACAGTATGGTGTGTGTGAGAGAGACAGTATGGTGTCTGAGAGAGACAGTATGGTGTGTGTGAGAGAGACAGTATGGTGTGTCTGTGTGAGAGACAGTATAGTGTCAGAGAGACAGTATGGTGTGTGTGAGAGAGACAGTATGGTGTGTGTGAGGGAGAGACAGTATGGTGTGTGAGAGAGAGACAGTATGGTGTGTGTGAGAGAGACAGTATGGTGTGTGTGAGAGAGACAGTATGGTGTGTGTGAGAGAGACAGTATGGTGTGTGAGAGAGACAGTATGGTGTCTGAGAGAGACAGTATGGTGTGTGTGAGAGAGACAGTATGGTGTGTGTGTGAGGGAGAGACAGTATGGTGTGTGAGAGAGAGACAGCATGGTGTGTGAGAGAGAGACAGTATGGTGTGTGAGAGAGAGACAGTATGGTGTGTGTGAGAGAGAGACAGTACGCTGTGTGTGAGAGACAGTATGGTGTGTGTGAGACACAGTATGGTGTGTGTTAGAGAGAGACAGTACGGTGTGTGTGTGAGAGACAGTATGGTGTGTGCGTGAGAGAGACAGTATGGTGTGTGTGTGTGAGAGGGACAGTATGGTGTGTGTGTGAGAGAGACAGTTTGGTGTGTGTGAGAGAGAGTATGGTGTGTGAGAGAGACAGTATGGTGTGTGTGAGAGAAAGAGAGTATGGTGTGTGTGAGAGAGAGACAGTATGTTGTGTGTGTGAGAGAAAGTATGGTGTGTGTGTGAGAGAGACAGTATGGTGTGTGTGAGAGACAGTATGGTGTGTGAGAGAGAGACAGTTTGGTGTGTGTGTGTGAGAGGGACAGTATGGTGTGTGTGTGAGAGAGACAGTTTGGTGTGTGTGAGAGACAGTATGGTGTGTGTGAGAGAGAGACAGTATGGTGTGTGTGAGAGAGAGACAGTATGGTGTGTGTGAGAGAGAGACAGTATGGTGTGTGAGAGAGAGAGGATGGTGTGTGTGAGAGAGACAGTATGGTGTGTGAGAGAGACAGTATGGTGTGTGTCAGAGAGACAGTATGGTGTGTGTGAGAGAGACAGTATGGTGTGTGAGAGAGAGACAGTATGGTGTGTGTGTGTGAGAGAGACAGTATGGTGTGTGAGAGAGAGACAGTATGGTGTGTGTGAGAGAAAGAGAGTATGGTGTGTGTGAGCGAGACACTATGGTGTGTGAGAGAGACAGTATGGTGTGTGTGTGTGAGAGAGACAGTATGGTGTGTGAGAGAGAGAGTATGGTGTGTGTGAGAGAGACAGTATGGTGTGTGAGAGAGACAGTATGGTGTGTGTGAGAGAGACAGTATGGTGTGTGTGAGAGAGACAGTATGGTGTGTGTGAGACAGAGACAGTATGGTGTGTGTGCGAGAAAGAGAGTATGGTGTGTGTGAGAGAGACAGTATGGCGTGTAAGAGACAGTATGGTGTGTGAGAGAGACAGTATGGTGTGTGTGTGAGAGAGACAGTATGGTGTGTGTGTGAGAGACAGTATGGTGTGTGTGAGAGAGACAGCATGGTGTGTGTGAGACAGACAGTATGGTGTGTGTGAGACAGACAGTATGGTGTGTGTGAGAGAGACAGTATGGTGTGAGAGAGAGACAGTATGGTGTGTGTGAGAGACAGTATGGTGTGTGTGAGAGAGACAGCATGGTGTGTGTGAGAGACAGTATGGTGTGTCTGAGAGAGACAGTATGGTGTGTGTGAGAGACAGTATGGTGTGTGTGAGAGAGACAGTATGGTGTGTGTGAGAGAGACAGTATCGTGTGTGTGAGAGAGACAGTATGGTGTGTGAGAGAGAGACAGTATGGTGTGTGAGAGAGAGACAGTATGGTGTGAGAGAGAGACAGTATGGTGTGTGTGAGAGACAGTATGGTGTGTGTGAGAGAGACAGCATGGTGTGTGTGAGAGACAGTATGGTGTGTCTGAGAGAGACAGTATGGTGTGTGTGAGAGACAGTATGGTGTGTGTGAGAGAGACAGTATCGTGTGTGTGAGAGAGACAGTATCGTGTGTGTGAGAGAGACAGTATGGTGTGTGAGAGAGAGACAGTATGGTGTGTGTGAGAGACAGACAGTATGGTGTGTGTGAGAGACAGTATGGTGTGTGTGAGAGACAGACAGTATGGTGTGTGTGAGAGAGACAGTATCGTGTGTGTGTGAGAGACAGTATGGTGTGTGTGAGAGACAGTATGGTGTGTATGAGAGACAGTATGGTGTGTGTGTGAGAAAAAGTATGGTGTGTGTGAGAGAAAAAGTATGGTGTGTGTGAGAGACAGTATGTTGTGTGCGAGAGAGACAGTATGGTGTGTGTGAGAGAGAGACAGTATGGTGTGTGTGTGAGAGAGACAGTATGGTGTGTGTGTGAGAGACAGTATGGTGTGTGTGAGAGAGAGACAGTATGGTGTGTGTGAGAGAGAGACAGTATGGTGTGTGTGAGAGAAAGAGAGTATGGTGTGTGTGAGCGAGACACTATGGTGTGTGAGAGAGAGAGTATGGTGTGTGTGAGAGAGACAGTATGGTGTGTGTGAGAGAGACAGTATGGTGCGTGTGAGAGAGACAGTATGGTGCGTGTGAGAGAGAGACAGTATGGTGTGTGTGAGAGAGACAATATGGTGTGTGTGAGAGAGAGACAGTATGGTGTGTGTGAGAGAGAGACAGTATGGTGTGTGTGAGAGAGAGACAGTATGGTGTGAGAGAGACAGTATGGTGTGTGTGTGAGAGACAATATGGTGTGTGTGTGAAAGAGACAGTATGGTGTGTGTGTGAAAGAGACAGTATGGTGTGTGTGAGAGAGAGTATGGTGTGTGTCAGAGAGACAGTATGGTGTGTGTGAGAGAGAGACAGTATGGTGTGTGTCAGAGAGACAGTATGGTGTGTGTGAGAGAGAGACAGTATGGTGTGTGTGAGAGAAAGAGAGTATGGTGTGTGTGAGAGAAAGAGAGTATGGTGTGTGTGAGAGAGACAGTATGGTGTGTGAGAGAGACAGTATGGTGTGTGTGAGAGAGAGACAGTATGGTGTGAGAGAGACAGTATGGTGTGTGTGTGAGAGACAATATGGTGTGTGTGTGAAAGAGACAGTATGGTGTGTGTGAGAGAGAGTATGGTGTGAGAGAGAGACAGTATGGTGTGAGAGAGAGACAGTATGGTGTGAGAGAGAGACAGTATGGTGTGTGTGTGTGAGAGAGTGACAGTATGGTGTGTGTGTGAGAGACAATATGGTGTGTGTGTGAAAGAGACGGTATGGTGTGTGTGAGAGAGAGCCAGTATGGTGTGAGAGAGACAGTATGGTGTGAGAGAGAGACAGTATGGTGTGTGTGAGAGAGAGACAGTATGGTGTGTGTGAGACAGACAGTATGCTATGTGTGAGAGACAATATGGTGTGTGTGTGAGAGACAATATGGTGTGTGTGTGAGAGACAATATGGTGTGTGTGTGAAAGAGACAGTATGGTGTGTGTGAGAGAGAGACAGTATGGTGTGAGAGAGAGACAGTATGGTGTGTGTGTGAGAGACAGTATGGTGTGTGTGTGAAAGAGACAGTATGGTGTGTGTGAGAGAGAGATAGTATGGTGTGAGAGAGAGACTGTATGGTGTGTGAGAGAGACTGTATGGTGTGAGAGAGAGACAGTATGGTGTGTGTGTGAGACAGACAGTATGGTGTGTGAGAGAGACAGTATGGTGTGTGAGAGAGACAGTATGGTGTATGTGAGAGAGACAGTATGGTGTATGTGAGAGAGACAGTATGGTCTGTGAGAGAGAGACAGTATGGTGTGTGAGAGGGAGACAGTATGGTGTGTGAGAGAGACTGTATGGTGTGTATGAGTGAGAGACAGTATGGTGTGTGTGTGAGAGACAGTATGGTGTGTGAGAGAGAGACAGTATGGTGTGGGAGAGAGACTGTATGGTGTGTATGTGTGAGAGACAGCATGGTGTGTCTGTGTGAGAGACAGTATGGTGTGTGAGAGAGAGACAGTATGGTGTGTGAGAGAGAGACAGTATGGTGTGTGAGAGAGAGACAGTATGGTGTGTTTGAGAGAGACAGTATGGTGTGTGTGAGAGAGACAGTATGGTGTGTGTGAGAGAGACAGTATGGTGTGTGTGAGAGAGACAGTATGGTGTGTGTGAGAGAGACAGTATGGTGTGTGTGAGAGAGACAGTTTGGTGTGTGTGAGAGAGACAGTATGGTGTGTGTGAGAGAGACAGTATGGTGTGTGTGAGAGAGAGAGACAGTATGGTGTGTGTGAGACAGACAGTATGCTGTGTGTGAGAGACAATATGGTGTGTGTGTGTGAAAGACACAGTATGGTGTGTGTGAGAGAGAGACAGTATGGTGTGAGAGAGAGACAGTATGGTGTGTGTGTGAAAGAGACAGTATGGTGTGTGTGTGAAAGAGACAGTATGGTGTGTGTGAGAGAGAGACAGTATGGTGTGTGAGAGAGAGAGACAGTATGGTGTGAGAGAGAGACAGTATGGTGTGTGTGTGTGAGAGAGACAGTATGGTGTGTGTGTGAGAGACACAGTATGGTGTGTGTGAGAGACTGTATGGTGTGTGTGTGAGAGAGACAGGATGGTGTGTGTGTGAGAGAGACAGTATGGTGTGTGTGTGAGAGAGACAGTATGGTGTGTGTGTGAGAGAGACAGTATGGTGTGTGTGAGAGAGACAGTATGGTGTGTGTGTGTGAGAGAGACAGTATGGTGTGTGTGAGAGAGACAGTATGGTGTGTGTGTGTGAGAGACAGGATGGTGTGTGTGTGAGAGAGACAGGATGGTGTGTGTGTGAGAGAGACAGGATGGCGTGTGTGTGAGAGAGACAGTATGGTGTGTGTGTGTGAGAGAGAGACTGTATGGTGTGTTAGAGAGACAGTATGGTGTGTGAGAGAGATAGTATGGTGTGTGAGAGAGACAGTATGCTGTGTGAGAGAGACAGTATGGTGTGTGTGAGAGAGACTGTACGGTGTGTGAGAGAGACTGTACGGTGTGTGAGAAAGACTGTATGGTGTGTGAGAGAGACTGTATGGTGTGTGAGAGAGACTGTATGGTGTGTGAGAGAGACAGTATGGTGTGTGTGAGAGAGACAGTATGGTGTGTGTGAGAGAGACAGTATGGTGTGTGAGAGAGAGACAGTATGGTGTGTGAGAGAGAGACAGTATGGTGTGTGAGAGAGAGACAGTATGGTGTGTGAGAGAGAGACTGTATGGTGTGTGAGAGACTGTATGGTGTGTGAGAGAGACTGTATGGTGTGTGAGAGAGACTGTATGGTGTGTGAGAGAGACTGTATGGTGTGTGAGAGAGACTGTATGGTGTGTGAGAGAGACTGTATGGTGTGTGAGAGAGACTGTATGGTGTGTGAGAGAGACTGTATGGTGTGTGAGAGAGACTGTATGGTGTGTGAGAGAGACAGTATGGTGTGTGAGAGAGACTGTATGGTGTGTGAGAGAGACTGTATGGTGTGTGAGAGAGACTATGGTGTGTGAGAGAGACAGTATGGTGTGTGAGAGAGACTGTATGGTGTGTGAGAGAGACTGTATGGTGTGTGAGAGAGACTGTATGGTGTGTGAGAGAGACTGTATGGTGTGTGAGAGAGACTGTATGGTGTGTGAGAGAGACTGTATGGTGTGTGTGAGAGACAGTATGGTGTGTGTGTGTGAGAGAGACTGTATGGTGTGTGTGAGAGACAGTATGGTGTGTGTGTGTGAGAGAGACTGTGTGGTGTGTCCACAATACTTACATATACACATGGTGTTGATGGTGATTGTCGTGGTGGTGGTGGTGATTGTAGTAGTGATGGTGGTGGTGGTGATAGTAGTGATGGTGGTGGCGATTGTAGTGGTGGTGGTGGTGATGATGATGCTGGTGGTGATTGTAGTAGTGATGGTGATGATGGCGGTGGTGATGATGCTGGTGGTGTTGGTGGTGGTGTTGGTGGTGGTGGTGTGGTGGTGATGCCGGTGATGATTCTGATGATGGTGGTTATGTTGGTGGTGGTTGTGTGGTGGTTGTGTGGTGGTTGTCTGGTGGTTGTGTGATGGTTGTGTGGTGGTTGTGGCGGTGGTGTGGTGGTGATGGTGTGGTGGTTGTGTGGTAGTGGTGGTGGTGGTGGTCAGTACATGGACCACACCCTGCTCTACAGTGAAAGTAGGAGGATAACAGTGATTCTTAACTTTTAAAGTCAACAGACTTTGGTGCTTCAGAAATATGTCTGTGTGTGTGTGTGTGTGGGTGTGTATGTATGTGTGGGTGTGTATGTATGTGTGGGTGGGTGTGTCTGTGTGTGTGTGTGTATATGTGTGTGTATGTGTGTGTGTGTGTATGTCTGTCTATGTGTCTGTGTGTATGTGTGGGTACGTGTGTATGTGTGTGTAAAATCTTAAATTGCCAGACTTCCTCTCAAGTATTGTTACATCATTCACAATTATGGAGAGAAAGGATGGGTGATGGGAGGGGATGAAGTAAGAGATACTGTATGAGACAGAGAGAGGGGGAGATGCACAGGTAGTGTATGAGAGAGAGAGGCAGATACACAGATAGTGTATAAGAGAGAGAGGGGAGATTGAGTGATGGTGCATGAAAAAGAGAGGGAGGATAGATAGATAATGTATTGGAGAGGGAGGGAGGGAGTTGGATACACAGCAAGAAAGAAAGATTGGCATGAAATAGTTTTGTTCATGTGTGTTGTTAAAATACTACAGTACATCTTTCATTGTTTAGATACCTAGTAGAAACAGATGCTGTTTGATTTGGCAACAGGTAGAAAGAAGTACTAGTAGAACCATGATGATGATCAATTAACTTGATATGGTGGTGGTGGTGGTGGTGGTGGTGTGGGGCGGGATAGAACCCAACCCATTCACGGGTTGTGAAAACATGGGTCAGGATTTCTGTGGATGTTACTCATATATAGATCTTTTATAAAAAGACAAAAGAAAAAGGTCTGTTCCAAGCTGAAGGGCTGATTAGATGAGTTTCATTGGCATTAAGAAACACCTGTCCATTGTAAGGGGTCACCCTCGAAACCTTGCTGCTGCTGGTACTTTCAACTGAAGGACGGTGGATTGGCAGAATTGGTAGAGCGTCGGACACCATGCTTTGCAATATAGAATTACGGCCCTTTACATTCTGAGTTCAAATACAGTCGAGGTTAACTTTGCCTTTCATCCTTATCGGGTCGATAAAATAAAGTACCAGTAATGTACTTGGTGAATTTAATCAACTTTCCCTCCCCAAAATTGCTGGTCTTGTGCCTAAATCAGAAACTATAAATTCAGCTGAATCACCTGGAGCAACATCAAATGTTGAAGTCATTGAGATGAAAGTCACAACTTCATGATTGTAAACCCAATATCCTAATCAGTCAACCATGTTACTTCACTACAGATAGACACACTATAAGCCATACTACCACACTATAACCATCCTACCACACTATAAATCATCCTATTATACTATAAACCATCCTACCACACAATAAACCATCCTACCACACAATAAACCATCCTACCATACAATAAACCATCCTACCATACAATAAACCATCCTACCACACTATAAACCATCCTACCACACTATAAACCATCCTACTACTATAAACCATCCTTCCACACGACAGACAATCTGTCTGGGTCAAGCAAGTTAAACGGTTTGATCATTTATTGTTTATTAGTTTATTAATACAAGGGTGGGCTGAAAAGTTCATATGCTCACTATGAAGGAGTGATGCTAGAGCTGTGAAATCTCGTATGCATTGTTTCCTTCCAGGGACTATGTTGAAAAATAAACCTCATTTGGTAATTCCATGAGAGTATCTTGGTCAGCTTTTGAACTTTTCAGTCAACTCTCATATATATCTGCCTGTCTATCTTCCTCAGTAATATTTTCTGCAAAGTTAGGTTTTAGAGTTGTTGGCCATCATCTTCACCAATAAAGACTGTTACTGTGAGAGACTATCTTGTGATGAATTACATCTGCTGTCCTTAGTTGTCTCTAGGAATGACCACCATAAGAGAGACTGACATCTGCTGTCCTTAGTTGTCTCAAGGAATGACTACAAGAAGAAAGGGACTATCATCTACTGTCCTTAGTTGTCTCTAGGAATGACCAACAAAAGAGGTGAGTGCTTTACACTCAAGTGTCTACAGGAAGTATCTTCTGTTTTAATTAATGGCCACCATGATTTACATGTTATCATCAAACGTATGTGACTAGTGGTTAATCACACCTAGTTACTGATTTCACAACACTTAATCAGGTTTGGGAAGGTTTTCACACTTAACAAAAAGAAAAAAAAATTATCTCTACAAAACATTTTCTTTCAAATTCATTTCTACCATTGAGACAAGCCCCTAAAATCTCTCCCACTAGCAAAAGTGCCAAAACTTCTGACACAAGCTCTTAATATCTCCCATTGACACTGGACCTTAAAATACCTCCCATTGACACTGATCCCTAAAATATCTCTCATTGAGACTGGACCCTAAAATATAACATTTCAAAATATTTGAGTATATAGGGTAGTAACAATATATGAACATAATGAAGATATATCATTAAGAAGGATATTGCTGTAAAATTAATGTTGATTAAATTAAAATTCATAATAAAATCTCCCTCTAGTAAGGGTTTTATTTCTATATTTTAGTTTAGTATTCATCATCATCATCTTTCTATATTTAGTTCTCACTTCCTCCTTTCAATTTACATACAGTCCCACCTCTCCCTTTTCCTGTACATTATATCAAGTTCCATGCTAACTTCCTTCCTTTACATACTTTACATGACCACTCTATGATACTATTGCATTTTCTGGGATTCCTGCTGCTGAAGTAATACTTTCAAACTTGGTCAAGTCTGACACTAATTCTACAGTTGGCTATGGCCAGACTCAGGTGGAAGAATAGAGGTAAGATAGCCTCAAACCAGAGTCTTGGCCTGCAAGATTGGTGAGAGAAAGGGAGAGAGGTATGCTAAAACTGGGGGAGGAGACTGGCCCAAATGCTTGCAACAGAATAAACTAGACACCCAAGAGTCAGCTGATGGTGGTAACCCAGTGCTGAATTAAGCACCATTTATACAGGCCACAACAAAATTTAAAATCATACATGATGACCACTGTTGGAAAGCCTTTGATCATGTTTACTAGATGAAAGTTGACCCAAGGCTAAGCAACAACAAGAACAGGTATGACCATTTACTTAAGAAAACTGTGACTTCACTCTTCCTATCACAACTAATCAAGTGGTTAAGAAGTTGGCTTCACAGCCACAAGGTTTCAGGTTTGATCCTACTGTGCAAACCTTAATCAAATATTTTCTACCAAAGCCACTAGTTGAGGCAAGCCTTGTAATTGATAATGGATAAGAGGAAATAGTGTAGAAACCCATCAGATGACATGTTCTTATAATTCAAAGGGCCAACTTTGTCACACAATGCCACGTTTATTCTGCAACAGGATTACATATAGCATTTTATCCACATATTTATCCCAAGAATATGTATTTCTTATTTTATTTATTTATTGTTTTCTGACTCAGACACGAACACACACCAAACAGAAACGACAACAAATAAATATGTATTTCTTTTTTGTTTTAATTATCGAAATAAAGTATTAATAGAGGTTTAGTGAAATAAATGTCAGCTTAATAATGAATTCTACTTTAGACACATGATCAAGAATTTGGGGAAGGGGTAAGTTGACCCCAGTACGTGACTGGTACTTTATTTTATCAACTCCAGAAGGATGAAAGGCAAAGCTAACCTTGGTAGTATTTGAACTCAGAATTTAAAGAGCTGTAACTAAATGCCACAAAGCATTTTGTTTGATGTTCAAACAACTCTGCCAAACTTAATAATGGTTTCTACATTTGGAACAAGGCCAGCAATTGGAAAGGAAGAGAAAAGTCAATTAAATCTACCCCAGATCTGACACACACACAACAGTTCAACAAAACACTGTTTGTTGCTATTTTAAGTATAGTTTAACCCTTTAGCATTTAAACCGGCCGTATCAGGCCAGAATTCTCTCACCTCTTCCTGTTCAAACCAGCTGTAACTGGCCGCGCAACTGATGTTAAGGTATTGTTCTCAAAATAGATAACATCAAAATCTAAACATTATGTAAGGTAAAGCCGTTACCGTGAAAATACAATAGTATATATAGAGTAATGTAAATATTATGTGAGGTAAAGCCTTTACTGTGAAAATATAGTAGTATATATAGAATAATGTAAATGTTATGTGAGGTAAAGCCTTTACTGTGAAAATACAATAGTATATATAGAGTAATGTAAATGTTATGTGAGATATTATGTGAGGTAAAGCCTTTACTGTGAAAATACAATAGTATATATAGAGTAATGTAAATGTTATGTGAGATATTGTGAGGTAAAGCCTTTACTGTGAAAATACAATAGTATATATAGAGTAATGTAAATGTTATGTGAGATATTGTGAGGTAAAGCCTTCACTGTGGAAATATAGTAGTATATATAGAGTAATGTAAATGTTATGCGAGATATTGTGAGGTAAAGCCTTTACTGTGGAAATATAGTAGCATATATAGAGTAATGTAAATGTTATGTGAGATATTGTGAGGTAAAGCCTTTACTGTGGAAATATAGTAGTATATATAGAGTAATGTAAATGTTATGCGAGATATTGTGAGGTAAAGCCTTTACTGTGGAAATATAGTAGCATATATAGAGTAATGTAAATGCTAAAGGGTTAAGTATAGCTTAATTAAAGCTATAGCATCAAACTGATTCTGTGTGAGTGTACAAGTGCTTGAGGAATACTCAGCCACTTACAAAATAGTACAATGAGTATGTAGTCCAATTGACTAAACACCTACGACACATGTTAGTCAACAATATGAAGAGAATCAACCATCAAATCTAACCTGAAATAATTCACACAAGATTAAGTTCCATTTTTATATTTCTTCCTTCATGAAGGTGTTCTGCTCCAGATATTATTCACAAAGTTATATCACAGTATAACACACATACATATCAGTGTTATACTGTGTGAGTGTGTGTGTATATAAATATATATATACACACACATATAAATATACATATCATCACCGTTTTACATCCACACACACGTGTGTGAGCCCCGGGTTCAATAAGGGGCTAGCACAGTAAGGTACTCAATACATCAGCAGAGTGTAATATGTTTAATATAGAAATAGCTTCTACAGGACGAGAGCTGTTTCATTTCCTGATGGTTTCTTTTGAATGAAACAGTTCTTGTTCTGTAGAAGTCATTTCTATATTAAAGATAATATATATATATATATATCATCATCATCATCATCGTTTAACGTCCATATTCCACGCTTGCATGGGTTTGGACGGGAGTTTTCCACTTGAGGCAAGAGTGGTTGTCTTGCTCGCATAGGACTGCCTGGCGGGTTTTCTACGTCTGGATGCCCTTCCTAACACCAACCACATTTACAGTTAGTAGTAACTGGGAGGTTTTTACCGTGTTACCTACACGGCCACATTACAGCGTGGACTGTGTGTTGTTTTGTCGTGACACCTACACGACCTCATTTGTTTCGGGCTGGATGTTGTGGTACCAACATAACTTTACATTGAAAGGGGTGGTGTGAATGGGGTGGGGGTAATGGTGACGGGGGGTGGTGTGAATGGGGTGGGGGTAATGGTGACGGGGGGTGTATTTTGTTAGAGGTGCCTACTGACTGTAGTAGGTTTCACTTTGTACTTAGGTAAGGCGGGTCTTCTCTATTACTGTGTAGCGCCAAAGCTCTCGGTCCAGTGACATTGTCTTGGAGAGGTGGAAGTGTGTGAGGTCGGAATTTATCAAGTCGTCCCAGGTTTTTCTGGGTCTGCCTACTCCGTGGCTACCGTCTATTTTTATTGACCTGCACTTTTTTATACAGCTGTCGTCTTTCATGCGCATCACGTGACCATACCAACATAGCCTTCTCTCGAGTAAACAACATCTGATCCCTCTTATTTCTAATTTTTCCCTTAGTTCGTTAATGCTTTACCGTTCACGTATGTTACTATTACACATCCAGCGGAGCATGCAAGCTTCATTCCTCTCCAGTTTGCGTATTTCCTCTGCACACAATGCCCAGGTCTCACTGCCATGCAACATTGCTGTTCGATTGCAGGCATCATACAGCCTGCCTTTCATTTTTAGGGAGAACCCTTTAGCGGCTAATAGTGGTATAAGCTCTCTGAACTTTTTCCATCCAGTTCTGACTCTAGCTACTGTACTTTCAGAGCACCCTCCCCCACTGCTGATATTGTCACCCAGGTAACGGAAGCTGTCCACTATTTCTATAGAACCATATGTGCAATTGAAAGAGCTAGTATTTTGTGGGCACTTGCTGCTACTTATTGCACCAGAGCACCGGCCACATATAAAGTCTATATTCTTAGTTAACTTACCGGTGATCCCACTACATCTTTTATGCACCCATACTTTGCATTTGGGACATAAAATGGAGTTTCTACCTACTCCTTTCCTACACACTGAGCATGGCCATTTCCTGGATGGGACCGGCGCCCTATTTTCCTTCCTACAAACTAGAACTTTAGTCTTAGCCAGGTTAATTTTAAGGCCTTTTGATTCTAGGCCATGCTTCCATGTTTGGAATTTCTTCTCTAGTTCAGCCATTGATTCAGCTATGAGCGTTAGATCATCTGCGTATAGGAGTTCCCACGGGCAGTCGGTCTTGAACTCCACTCTTATAGCCTGAAGGGCGATAATAAATAGTAGGGGGCTAAGAACGGAGCCCTGATGAACACCAACTTTTACGCTAAACTCTTCACTATATTCGTTGTTAATTCTAACCTTGCTGACTGTTTCTTTATACATGGCTTGTATAGCTCTCACAAGCCATTCATCAACACAGTTTTCTAAGAGCCCACCAGATAATGGAACGGGGGACTCTGTTGAAGGCTTTCTCCAAGTCGACAAAAGCTAAGTATAGGGGTTTACTTTTAGCTAGGTACTTCTCCTGTAGTTGTCGTACAATGAAAAGAGCGTCTGTGGCACTTTTGCCTGACACAAACCCGAACTGCATTTCATCTAGATCAATTCTCTCTCTGATTAGTTGCGCTATTACTTTTTCTGTGACCATGACCTGGTCGATTAATTTAATGCCTCTATAGTTACTCCTATCTAGGGCATCTCCTTTACCCTTGTAGCAGTTAATGATGATGCTGCTACGCCAGTCCTTCGAAACAACCCCATTCTGTATGACTTGGTTTACTATCCGGGTGACCATGGTGTGTCCCACCATTCCAGAAGCTTTCAGCATGACTGTGACCTCTGGAGTCACGCAGTAATAAAGAGTACCCGACCTCCCATGGGTACAAGCTGAAGCATATAGACAATATGCCCCCACATCCCCCACTGCAAGGTGGTCGTGGAGGTGCGACGGCAAAAAAGCATCCAGCCCAGTGTAAAGTGGACGTGTAGGTGCCACGAAAAAGCACCCAGCACTCACTGTAAATGAGGTTGGTGCTAGGAAGGGCATCCAGCTGTAGAAATCAAGCCAAAATCAGTTCCTGTATGAGCAAGGCATGGTCAGCCGACCAGACACTGCTCACAACAGAACAACCCGTCTAACCCATGCTAGCGTGGAAGAACGGTGATGATGATGATGATAATGATGATTGGTACTATATATATTGGTACTATATATATATATATTGGTACTATATATATAGGTACTATATATATTGGTACTATATATATATATTGGTACTATATATATTGGTACTATATATATTGGTACTATATATATAGGTACTATATATATTGGTACTATATATATTGGTACTATATATATATATATTGGTACTATATATATTGGTACTATATATATATATATTGGTACTATATATATTGGTACTATATATATATATATTGGTACTATATATATATATATTGGTACTATATATATAGGTACTATATATATTGGTACTATATATATTGGTACTATATATATATATATATTGGTACTATATATATTGTTACTATATATATACAGGGTGTGGACGATATTTGTTCGCAAGATTACTGTCTAGGAAAAAATAACACTAGTTTTATTTTTTAAGATATATTTATCAAACTTGGGTCAGTTTGTCTTCATGACTTGTTCTTTCGATCTCACTCGATAAACCCGCGTTTGGCTTTGATGACGGCCCTGGAACTGGCTACAGGCCTTCATCGCTGTCCCCCGACTTAGGCCCCTTAAGGCACTTGTGATCCTGGCCTTCAGATCGTCTTTCGTTTTGCAGCTAGATCTGTTGGTGTCTCGTTCCACTGCGCTCCACACAAAGAAGTCGAGAGGGGAGGCCAGATGTGAGGTGAAGTGTGGTCGACGAAGTTCTCTGACAGCCAGGCTTGGGTCTTTCGGCTGGTATTGTAGGGCGCTGAGTCTTGCTGCCACACATACGGCCTACCTGCAGCTACCTGGTCGATCCAGGACTTTACTACCTCGCTCGGAACGCGGATGTAGCCATAGGTGTTCAGCTTGAGGCCCTCAGGGAAGAAGTGAGGTGGCATGACGTCACTGGAAACTTTGTCTGCATGACTCTGGTCACGTTTTTTGGATGAGACAGCGAGCCACCTGTTGTTCTGGGAGTTGATCTTCTGGTCTTGGCAGAAGTTTTTCTCGTCGGAGAAAAACCACAGCATGTCTGGCTCCAGTGGGTGTTTCAACTTGTTGATCAGCTTCTATGCGTGCTTCAGTCGCTTTTCTTGCATCGCCTTTGACAGAAATTGTCCTTTCCTCATCTTCTATGAAACGTAGCGAATGTCTTCATGTACCACCAGCCTAATGAGCTTTTCATCCACGCCTTTCTCCCTTACAATGGCACGCATCGACTTGCTAGGTTCATTGTTGATGATATCCTGAACTTCAGCGACGAATTCGGGCGTTCCGAAGGTGTCAGATTGTCGATCATGTGTTTTCCTCTCTGATGTTGCTTCGTAGTCGAATCCTGAATCTTCCAATTCCTTTCTGACCTTTTCCACCATTCTCCTGCTGACACTGAGAAAGTCTGAAATTTCCTTATTTGTCCTCCCGGCGCGGATTCCAAGAAGAACAATGTGTCTCTTCCACAAATTTGGAGGTTCAAAATTATTCATAATCAATTATTCTGAAAATAAATAATGGAAACATAGTCACTGTTTTTATGAAGACAAGAGTGACAATGGAAGTAAAAAAAATTTGCATAAAATTAGCAGTTGAAAATTGCAAACAAATATCGTCCACACCGTGTATATTGGTACTATATATATATAGATTGTACTATATATATTGGTACTATATATATATAGATTGTACTATATATATTGGTACTATATATATATATCCGTACTATATATATATTGGTACTATATATATTGGTACTCATCATCATCATCATCATCAACATTTAACATCCGTGTTCCACGCTTGCATGGGTTTGGACGGGGGTAGTCCCACTTGAGGCAAGAGTGATTTTCTTGCTCGCATAGGACTGTCTGGCAGGTTTTCTACAGTTGGATGCCCTTCCTAACACCAACCACATTTACAGTGTGGGTCTGGGAGGTTTTTACCGTGTTGCCTACACGGCCACATTACAGCGTGGACTGTGTGTTTTTTTGTCGTGACACCTACACGATCTCATTTGTTTCGGCCTGGATGGCGCGGCACCAACATAACTTTACATAGAACGGGGTGGTGTGGATGGGGTGGGGGTTGTGGTGGTGGGATGGGGTGTATTTTGTTAGAGATGCCTACTGGCAAGGCGGGTCTTCTCTATTACTGAGTACCGCCAAAGGTCTCGGTCCAGTGACATTGTCTTGGTGAGGTGTAAGTGTGTGAGGTCGGTGTTTATCAGCTCGTCCCAGGTTTTTCTGGGTCTGCCTATTCCGTGGCTACCGTCTATCTTTATTGCCCTGCACTTTGTTATACAGCTATCATCCTTCATGCGCATCACGTGACCATACCAACGTAGCTTTCTCTCTAGTAAACAACATCTGATCCCTCTTATTTCTAATTTTTTCCTTAGTTCGCTTTGTCGTTAACGTATATTACTATTACACATCCAGCGGAGCATGCAAGCTTCGTTTCTCTCTAGTCTGCGTATATCCTCTGCACACAATGCCCAGGTCTCACTGCCATGCAACATTGCTGTTCGTATGCAGGCATCGTACAGCCTGCCTTTCATTTTTAGGGAGAACCCTTTAGCGGCTAATAGTGGTATAAGCTCTCTGAACTTTTTCCACCCAGTTCTGACTCTAGCTACTGTACTTTCAGAGCACCCTCCCCCACTGCTGATTTTGTCACCCAGGTAACGGAAGCTATCCACTATTTCTATAGAACCCTCTACGCAGTTGAAAGAGCTAGTATTTTGTGGGCACTTGCTGCTACTTATATCCCCAGAACACCGGCCACATGTAAAATCTATGTTCTTAGTTAGCTTACCTGTGATCCCACTACATCTTTTATGCACCCAAACTTTGCATTTGGGACACAAAATGGAATTTCTACCTACGCCTTTCCTACACTCTGCGCATGGCCACTTCCCGGAGGGGACCGCCGCCTTATTTTCTTTCTTACAAACTAGAACTTTAGTCTTAGCTAGGTTAATTTTAAGGCCTTTTGATTCTAGGCCGTGCTTCCATGTTTGGAATTTCTTCTCTAGATCGGCCATTGATTCAGCTATGAGCGTTAGATCATCTGCGTATAGGAGTTCCCATGGGCAGCCGGTCTTGAACTCCACTGTTATAGCCTGGAGGGCAATAATAAATAGTAGGGGGCTAAGAACAGAGCCCTGATGAACACCAACTTTTACACTAAACTCTTCACTATATTCGTTGTTAATTCTAACCTTGCTAACTGTTTCTTTATACATGGCTTGTATAGCTCTCACAAGCCATTCATCAACACCTAGTTTTCTAAGAGCCCACCTGATAATGGAACGGGGGACTCTGTCGAAGGCCTTCTCCAAGTCGACGAAAGCTAAGTATAGGGGTTTACTTTTAGCTAGGTACTTCTCCTGTAGTTGTCGTACAATGAAAAGAGCGTCTGTGGTACTTTTTCCTGACACAAACCCGAACTGCATTTCATCTAGATCAATTCGCTCTCTGATTAGTTGCGCTATTACTTTTTCCGTGACCTTCATGACCTGGTCGATTAATTTAATGCCTCTATAGTTACTCCTATCTAGGGCATCTCCTTTACCCTTGTAACAGTTAATGATGATACTGCTATGCCAGTCCTTCGGAACAACCCCATTCTGTATGACTTGGTTTACTATCCGGGAGACCATGGTGTGTCCCACCGTACCAGATGCCTTCAGCATCTCGGCAACTATTTCCGAAGGCCCAGCCGCCTTGCCTGTCTTCATATCTTTGATTGCCTTACTTATTATACTACCCTCGACTAACACTGCTGGTCCCTCTATTGGGTCGATGTGGGGGAGACTGTCTTTCTCCCATTTATTCTCCTCATTTAGTAGCCTTTCATAGTGACACTTCCAAGCTACCTTCTTATCGGCGTCGGTGATGGCAAGTATGCCGTCATCGTTAAGTACACACTTCTCCCCGACAATATCACTGTTTTCCTTGACACATTGCCTAGCAATCCTGAACACCACACGTTTTTGGTCATCGCGTTGTAGAACATGCTTGAACTTTCTTTCCTCTTCTTCCCTTCTTGCGAAGTACACTTGTCTCCTAGCTTCCCTCCTGGCCACTTGATAGTCTTCTCTGCTTCCCCCATCCCGCCATACTTTCCAAGCCTGCTTTTTGGCCTTAATTGACCCCTCCACCTTACTGTTCCACCACCATGTTACTCTCCTCCTGCCTACAGGCCTGCTCCAGCCACAGACTTCGTCTGCCGCCGTCAGCAGGTTTGCTTTCAGGAATTCCCACTGTTCCTCTACCTTGTACGTCTCTAATTGCTCTTCCTCACTGTCGAAAGCATCAAGTAATATGCTTTGGAATTTATTTTTGGCTGTGGGGTCCTTTAGCTTCCATATTTTTCTCCTGAGGATAGTCCTCTTCTGTTGTCTAGTACGTCTCGTCCTGACTATTAGGTCGCTAATTATCAGTCTATGTTGTGAAGTGCATTCTTCATGGGGGAGGGATTTAGTGTTTACGACAGTCACTTTGTCACGTCTTCTGGTAAGGATATAATCTACCTGGCTAGTATGTTCCCCTGATCTGTAGGTGATCAAGTGATTGTCTCGTTTTTTGAAGTTAGTGTTGCAGATAGTTAGGTTATTTGCGTCGCAGAATTCCAGGATTCTCGAGCCTTCCTCATTTCTAGTACCAAACCCATAGCCTCCATGGATTTCGTCGTAGCCGTCACAATGTTGTCCAACGTGACCGTTTAGGTCGCCTGCAATAATTATATAGTCACTGTCGGTTATTTGGGAGGTAGTGAGCATCAGTGTCTCATAGAATCTGTCTTTTATGGTGCCGGGTAGTCCGGATTGGGGTGCGTACGCGGATATTACTGTCACCGTAGTTCTATTGAGGACAAGTCTTATTTTAATTATTCTGTCGTTCACTCTATTTACGTCTATTATCTTATCTGCCCACTTTTCTGCTACCATGATTCCTACTCCACCCAGCCCATTGTCGTTTCCCACCCAGAAAAGCTTATAGCATCGTTTTCTACCCACAATGTATCTAGCAGATCCACCCCTCCACCTGGACTCTTGAATACAACAAACATCGACCTCCTTACGTTCAAGCATTTCTACAACCTCGTTAGAGCGACCCTTTAAGGTGCCTACATTCAAGGTACCAAATCTGAAGTTTTGGATTGCGTTTGGGGGGTTGGAAAGGTGGGGAACGGGGGGAGATGGGGTTATGTTAGCCATCCGCGGCCGAAACAAAGAGGCATGCTCGCATTTTCGTCCTCGAGGTGTGATTGTCTTTAACTTTGGCATTGTCGCTGAGCGTCCAGATTTTTCTCTCTTCAACTCTCCGGAACTCCGTAGTCCTTCCATCCTACATATCGAAGGCGACCAGGTAAACGATAGTATAGGCCTCTGGCTTATGATTGGTCCACGTAATAATAATGGTGGTGTGTGGGGGCGGGAGGGAGGGGTGTTGAGTTGTGAGCGAGAAGATAGGTTTTAAGTGAGAACCCCGTATTAACGAACAAAAATACAAGGTTTGTTTAGTAAATATACGACAAAAACTCCGTATTTTTACAATCAAGACAGAAATACAAGAGATTTGTTTTGGAAAATACATGGGGAATGGAAAGAGGATAGAAAAAGATGCTGTTTGAAGGGCTGACTACGGAGTTAGGCGTATGTTAGAAGAGGTGGAAAAATGAGTACATTGGTACTATATATATATATATTGGTACTATATTATTTGTGGTATATAAATGTTGAGATTTGTTGTAATAAATCACTGCTAATACTGGAATTGAACTATCAAGACAGTTGAGATATGTCATACATCAATTCATGTATTTTAACTGATGAGGATGTACTGAAAAAACAGCACAGTACCTTCGAAATATAATAAAACATATATTTTGATTATGTGAATGTCTTCATTTATTATTATTCTGATTTTAATCTATTGTAAAACTATATTCATTGAGTAATCAATGAACCATATTAATATTTGGTTATATTGGTACAATATATATATATATATATATATATATATTGGTACTATATATATATGTTGGTACTAAAGTTTCCTTGGGTTGTTTTACCCAACTCAAACCGCATTTTTTTTTTTTTGTATGTCATGCTGAATCCAAGGAAATTTTAGTACCTGGATATGTCACTGTTGTAACTGATTATATATATATATGTATGGAGGCACATGGCTAGAGACAAAAATATAGTGTACATAGGTGAGACAGCTCGTAGTGTAGGGGAACGGATAAATGAACACTGGCGAGACCTTCAAGATAATAAAGAATCATCTGTACTCTACCAACATGCTAAGATAGAACACAAGGGTAAATTAGAGAACATAGAAATAAAAATAGAATCTACACACAGAAAAGACGCAATGTTTAGACAAATTACAGAGGCAATAAACATAAAAGAATTACAACCAAAATTAAATAGAAAATATGAGTGGAACAGCAACATCACAACTTACAATTAAGGACAAAATGAAAAAAAACACACACACATAGAACAAACAACCAACCAGTAACATGTAAATAAACAAATAAATAAATGAACATAAACACACACAGACACCCGGATGTGGCGCATGCGCAGACTGAGCACACAACACACACACAGAAACAAAATGGCGTAGGACAGAAAAAAAGAAAGGAATCCCCAGTCACTGAAGAGGTCACAGAGTGTGTGACGAAAGAACTATGACTATATATAAACAACTATCTGGTTGTGGAACCAACCAACCAACCAGAAATTTATAAATTTATAAATATATAATAAATTGAAGTGACAGCAACTGGTGCGCGTGTTTCTTATTGGCAACATGACCCTCCCAAAGTATAACAATATCGGTTTCAACACACGATTTCAGATAAAGAATCTTGCTAAACAAATTCAGAAACGAAATATATATATATATATATATATATATAATTAGTTACAACAGTGACATATACAGGTACTTAAATTTTGTTGGGTTTGACACACCAACTCATTCAGCATTTTATATAAAGAAAAAGGACCACTACCACAGTTGAATGCAATTTCTTTTGCAAAAAATATATGAGACCTCCTACAAGGACAGGTAATTTCGGAAAAATATATATACAGGGTATAGACGATATTTGTTGGCAATTTTCAACTGCTAATTTTATGCAAATTTTTTTTACTTCCGTTGTCACTCTTGTCTTCATAAAAACAGTGACTATGTTTCCATTATTTATTTTCAGAATAATTGATTATGAATAATTTTGAACCTCCAAATTTGTGGAAGAGACACAGAGTTCTTGAAATCCGCACCGGGAGAACAAATAAGGAAATTTCAGACTTTCTCAGTGTCAGCAGGAGAATGGTGGAAAAGGTCAGAAAGGAATTGTAAGATTCAGGATTCGACTACGAAGCAACATCAGAGAGGAAAACACATGATCGACGATCTGACGCCTTCAGAACGCCCAAGTTCGTCGCTGAAGTTCAGGATATCATCAACAATGAACCTAGCAAGTCGATGCGTGCCATTGCAAGGGAGAAAGGCGTGGATGAAAAGCTCATTAGGCTGGTGGTACATGAAGACATTCGCTACGTTTCATACAAGATGAGGAAAGGACAATTTCTGTCAAAGGCGATGCAAGAAAAGCAACTGAAGCACGTAAAGAAGCTGATCAACAAGTTGAAACACCTACTGGAGCCAGACATGCTGTGGTTTTTCTCCGACGAGAAAAACTTCTGCCAAGACCAGAAGATCAACTCCCAGAACAACAGGTGGCTCGCTGTCTCATCCAAAGACGTGCCCAGAGTCATGCAGACAAAGTTTCCACCGACAACATTGGTCTTAGGTGTAGTCAAGGTGACGTCATGCCACCTCACTTCATCCCTGAGGGCCTCAAGCTGAAACCGATGGCTACATACGCGTTCTGAACAAGGTAGTAAAGCCCTGGATCGACCAGGTAGCTGCAGGTAGGCCGTATGTGTGGCAGCAAGACTCAGCGCCCTACAATACCAGCCGAAAGACCCAAACCTGACTGTCAGAGAACTTTGTCGACCACACTTCACCTGACAGCAACCCTCTCGACTTCTTTGTGTGGGGCGCAGTGGAACGAGACACCAACAGATCTAACTGCAAAACGAAAGACGATCTGAAGGCCAGGATCACAAGTGCCTTTAGGGGGCTAAGTCGGGAGACAGTGACGAAAGCCTGTAGCCGGTTCCGAGGCCGCCTTGAGGCCGTCATCAAAGCCAATGGCGGGTTTATCAAGTGAGATCGAAAGAACAAGTCATGAAGACAAACTGACCCAAGTTTGATAAATATATCTTAAAAATTAAAACTACTGTGTTATTTTTTCCTAGACAGTAATCTTGCGAACAAATATCGTCCGCACCCTGTATATATATTTCTTGGAGGAAATACAATCACGCTGCTGAAAATGACATTTTTGGATTCACTTGTGAAACCTTCATAGAAATGAAGTGTCAATTCCCAGTAGGCTGGCATTGAAAACAAGGTTTCTCATTTTGGTGGAAGAAGGGTTAACATAAAGAAGACAATGCAAGTGAGAGATGTCAATTGTTTAGTAATTAATCTAATTAATACATTACAGTGGTTTACCATGCTGGGATAGGTTGGTCAAGTAGTTACAGCCCAAGTCAGATCTTTAAAGTTACTGCCCTCCTCAAAAGCTCTCACTGACTCTCTCATATATTCCAACATTGGCATATTTTATGTCAGAATGCTGTTCTTGATATCCACCAGTTTATAGAGTGTACTGTATAGAGTCAGTGGTAGGAAACTCTGAAGAGAGCTGGACAGCAGCAGGTGTTCAGAGAAGAAAACCCCCTCAAAGGCCAGGTCACATCCAGGTTATGACTCCTGTACCCTCCTGCTGACAGTGTAGTACCAGCATTAGAGCGATCACTATACTCTTGAGAAAACTGAAGAGACCTCTTTTCTCACCAAACTTAAATATATTTACATGAGAAAAATGGATGCAGAAATATTGGTAAAAAGAATAAAGCTAACACACAAACCAAGAATTATAAGACAATGATGGGAACGAAAGAGAGATTCTTAAAAGTAGCTGAAATGAAATAATTCCTTCATTGTCAAAGTAGTTTTCTCTCTACTTTTATTAACGAGCACTTCTGTTCTGTAGTTCACTGTTGTTTTAATTGCTATACACTTGAGACACTGAATTTAGATGATTAACAGAGCAATGAAGGCAGTTTCCTCTTCACAGAGAAATGATTTGAAAAAAAAAAAACAACTCCTACATATACATATATATATGTATATATGGAGGCACATGGCTTAGTGGTTAGAGCATTGGCTTTGCAATCGAAAGGTTGTGAGTTCAATTCTCAGACCGGGTGATGTGTTGTTTCCTTGAGCAAGACACTTTATTTCACATTGCTCCAGTTTACTCAGCTGTAGAAATGAGATGATAGGGACTGGGGTCCCTATCATTCCACTGCAAAGTGGTCGTGGAGGCGCCACGGCAAAAAAGCACCCAGCACTCACTGTAAATGAGGTTGGTGTTAAGAAGGGCATCCAGCTGTAGAAATCAAGCCAGCATCAATTCCCGTCCCACCCTTGCAAGCAGGCAAAAAGCGGACGTAAAATGAAATGATGATGATGAATGATGATGATATACACACATACACAAACACACATATCCATACATATATACACACATACATACACACACACATCCATATATCACATCATTTCTATGTTTGTTTTTCCATGATTGCATACGTCCGCTTTTCCCTGCTTGCAAGGATGTATGTATATATATAATATATATAAATATATTTTTAATATATCATCATCGTTTAACGTTCATCTTCCACGCTTGCATGGGTTTGGATGGGAGTTTTCCCACTTGAGGCAAGAGTAGTTGCCTTGCTCGCATAGGACTGTCTGGCAGGTTTTCTACGGCTGGATGCCCTTCCTAACACCAACCACATTTACAGTGTGGACTGGGAGGTTTTTCCCGTGTTACCTACACGGCCACATTACAGCGTGGACTGTGTGTTTTTTTGTCGTGACACCTACACGACCTCATTTGTTTCGGACTGGATGTTGTGGTACCAACATAACTTTACATTGAAAGGGGTGGTGTGGATGGGGTGGGGGTAGTGGGACGGGGGTGTATTTTTGTTAGAGGTGCCTACTGACTGTAGTAGGTTTCACTTTGTACTTAGGTAAGGCAGGTCTTCTGTATTACTGTGTAGCGCCAAAGATCTCAGTCGAGTGACATTGTCTTGGAGAGAATATATATATATATATATATATATATATATACACATACAAGCACAAAGGGTAAAGACCCCCTTCAGTCATGAATGACTACGGAATTTGCACCTAGAAATTTCCCCTCCGAGGCAAGGTTGTTTGTTGAAGATTAGCAATCACCCATGCATACCAGTCTCCCCTCTCCACGCCACTGATGTTGTCCAAGAGAAAGGTAATGGCTGATACAGCTTAGCACCAGCGACATTGCAAGTCATTTCTACAGCTGAGTGAACTGGAGCAACGTGAAACAAAGTGTCTTGCTGAAGAACACAATGCAAAGCCCGGTGCGAGAATCAAACTCACAACTTCGCGATTGTAAGCACAATGTTCTAACCACTAAGCTATAGGCCTTCATATATATATATACAAATGAATTTATATTGATATACAAAATATCGATTTGCTGCACCAATCCGTCGAACCCATGCTAGCGTGGAAAAATGGACTTTAAACGATGATGATGATATATATATATACACATATGTATAGATTCATGTAAATAATTGTTTCTACTTTAGGCACAAGGCCAGCAATTATCCCAGTGTATTACTGGTACTTTATTTTATCGACCCCGTAAGGACGAAAGGCAAAGTTAACCTCGGCAGGATTTGAACTCAGACCACAAAGGGCTGTAACTATGCTGCAAAGCATGGCGTCCGACCCTCTACCGATACTGCCAATGTAAATAATGTGTGCGTGTGTGTATAAACCTTTCTAAAAAACTTTTTTTAAAAATGAGATTTTAAAAAGGTTCATTCAAGAGGTTCTTTTGTTTTCTTTACTTTCAAAAGGGATCAAGTCCCTGGTCTACATTTATGAAAGTCATTGAATCATTGTAACCCATTTGCAGGTGTGCTGGCCCGCAGATGGGTAAAAAGAAAATCCACAGGGAGTGACGGACCCCGAGCTGTTATTACAGTATCTTTCTAAAAGTGGGAAACTGAAATAAAACCTGTGGTTGATGTGACCACTGGTCATCTAGGGGTGTTGGTGGTAGTCTTGTGGTTGATGTGACCACTGTTCACCTGGTTTAGGTTTGTCACCAGACCGAGAGAGGGGTGCTGGTGGTAGTCTTGTGGTTGATGTGACCACTGGTCATCTGGTTTAGGTTTGTCACCAGACCGAGAGGGGGGTGCTGGTGGTAGTCTTGTGGTTGATGTGACCACTGGTCACCTGGTTTAGGTTTGTCACCAGACCAAGAGAGGGGTGCTGGTGGTAGTCTTGTGGTTGATGTGACCACTGGTCATCTGTCTTAGGTTTGTCACCAGACCGAGAGGGGTGCTGGTGGTAGTCTTGTGGTTGATGTGACCACTGGTCATCTGGTTTAAGTTTGTCACCAGACCGAGAGGGGTGCTGGTGGTAGTCTTGTGGTTGATGTGACCACTAGTCACCTGGTTTAAGTTTGTCACCAGACCGAGAGGGGTGCTGGTGGTAGTCTTGTGGTTGATGTGACCACTGGTCATCTGGTTTAAGTTTGTCACCAGACCGAGAGGGGTGCTGGTGGTAGTCTTGTGGTTGATGTGATCACTGGTCATCTGGTTTAGGTTTGTCATCAGACCGAGAGGGGTGCTGGTGGTAGTCTTGTGGTTGATGTGACCACTGGTCATCTGGTTTAAGTTTGTCACCAGACCAAGAGAGGGGTGTTGGTGGTAGTCTTGTGGTTGATGTGACCACTGGTCATCTGGTTTAAGTTTGTCACCAGACCAAGAGAGGGGTGCTGGTGGTAGTCTTGTGGTTGATGTGACCACTGGTCATCTGGTTTAGGCTTCTCACCAGACAGAGAGAGGGGTGCTGGTGGTAGTCTTGTGGTTGATGTGACCTATGGTCACCTGGTTTAGGTTTGTCATCAGACCGAGAGGGGTGCTGGTGGTAGTCTTGTGGTTGATGTGACCACTGGTCATCTGGTTTAGGTTTGTCACCAGACTGAGAGAGGGGTGCTGGTGGTAGTCTTGTGGTTGATGTGACCTATGGTCATCTGGTTTAGGTTTGTCACCAGACTGAGAAAGGGGTGCTGGTGGTAGTCTTGTGGTTGATGTGACCTATGGTCATCTGGTTTAGGTTTGTCACCAGACAGAGAGAGGGGTGCTGGTGGTAGTCTTGTGGTTGATGTGACCACTGGTCATCTGGTTTAGGCTTGTCACCAGACTGAGAAAGGGGTGCTGGTGGTAGTCTTGTGGTTGATGTGACCTATGGTCATCTGGTTTAGGTTTGTCATCAGACCGAGAGGGGTGTTGGTGGTAGTCTTGTGGTTGATGTGACCACTGGTCACCTGGTTTAGGTTTGCCACCAGACCAAGAGAGAGGTGCTGGTGGTAGTCTTGTGGTTGATGTGACCACTGGTCATCTGGTTTAAGTTTGTCACCAGACCAAGAGAGGGGTGCTGGTGGTAGTCTTGTGGTTGATGTGACCACTGGTCATCTGGTTTAGGTTTGTCACCAGACCAAGAGAGGGGTGCTGGTGGTAGTCTTGTGATTGATGTGATCACTGGTCATCTGGTTTAAGTTTGTCCCCAGACCAAGAGAGGGGTGCTGGTGGTAGTCTTGTGGTTGATGTGACCACTGGTCATCTGGTTTAGGTTTGTCACCAGACTGAGAGAGGGGTGCTGGTGGTAGTCTTGTGGTTGATGTGACCACTGGTCATCTGGTTTAGGTTTGTCACCAGACCAAGAGAGGGGTGCTGGTGGTAGTCTTGTGATTGATGTGATCACTGGTCATCTGGTTTAGGTTTGTCACCAGACCAAGAGAGGGGTGCTGGTGGTAGTCTTGTGGTTGATGTGACCACTGGTCATCTGGTTTAGGTTTGTCACCAGACTGAGAGAGGGGTGCTGGTGGTAGTCTTGTGGTTGATGTGACCACTGGTCATCTGGTTTAGGTTTGTCACCAGACCAAGAGAGGGGTGCTGGTGGTAGTCTTGTGATTGATGTGACCACTGGTCATCTGGTTTAGGTTTGTCACCAGACAATCACTAAAAAGAGTGGTGCTCGTGTATTACAAGCGTTTGCCACTATAATCCAATGATGTCTCTTTTGTGATCTTTTCATTTTTACAGCTGAAAGTCGTATGACGCTGGAGGAGTGGAGACATGTGCAGACCTGACCAGTTGGAAGATTATAGTTGCAAATCTACACATAGCCGGCAGGGGTCTTATTACATCGTTGTTATATCTTCCTGGGACAGGGGCTAACTCCGGTGGAGACGCCTGTGTTTGAGCAATCCTATCAGTGAGAGCAATACAAGTTACACTATTGACTAATCAAGCTGGCATTGGAAATACAGAGGACCATAATTAATGTAAATCAATTTTGCCCCTTCCACTTCACAAATTGAATATTTACACACACACACACATATATATATACATATACACATACATACTTCTGGCCACACCATCCTTACTTTGTAAAGTTATGTTGGTATCAAAAGCACCCAGTACATATTGTAAAGTGGTTGTGTAGAAGACCTGGCAAAAAGCACCCAGTACACACTTAAATGCGGTTGCTGTTAGAAAGGGCATCCAGTCACAGAAAACAGTCAGAAACAGACCTATATGGTCGAGACACGGCCACCCAACCCAACTTGCCTCTAAATGGGACAAATCCGTCTAAGCCATGCTAGCATGGAAAATAGACCTTAAACGATGATGATGATGATATATATATATATATATATATATATATATATATATTTATATATACACACACACACACATACATAAATATATATACTATATATACACACACATATAGATACACATCATCATATATAGAATCACCTGAACCATCCCCTGATTCCACCAGACAAAGAACTGATTTTTATCTAAACCAGTTCCATTATCATGGATACCTCCCTACTCACCACCTTCGGCATGGGGTTGGCTAGCCGCAGTTGTGAGCCTTGCGAGCTGGAATGGCTCTTTCAAAGTGTCTCCCTCACCAATCTCCATGAATGACCTTCTCTATTCTGTCCACCGGGGCTGCAGGGCAGCCAACATGTGCCCCCCACCCCCCATTTGCTTATCATAGAGAGAGATGGAGGCAGTGAGTGAAAGAGAGAGAACATCAACACTAAATACTTATCCACTAACTTGAGACAATCCTCCTCTTCTCTCCTATTCAATCAATACAGTTCTATTAACTGTCTCAGAGTCTCATGTTACATATGAACATTTGTTAAATTTGATTCCCAGCACCAGAATAATGATGAAACAGTGTTAAATCTCTTCACACTCTTGATTATTTTCGAAATGATTTGAAAATCAAAGACAGTGTCTTTTATTAGGAATATGGTAAGGAGAAGGTTAAAAAGATTGGACAGTTTGGCTTACTATCCCTTACAAATTCCTAACTTTATGTTAGAAATAAATATTTGTATTGATTTTATTGAATTATGAAGAGTAAGAGAAACTCTTTCAAGTTGTGACAGTGTGGCAGTTTCAGTTCTTAGGTTACTGCCAATTCTCTTGAGAAAGGCATGAAGGTTACAACATCACATTTTTATATTCTCCTGAAAATAGTTTAACTCTTTAGCATTTACATTACTCTATATTTACTATTGCATTTTCACAATAAACACATTATTTCACATAATTATCTCACATAATATCGAATCGATGAGATTTTGATATTTATTTTGAGAACAATACCATAATGTCAGTATGAGAGGCTGGTTGCTGCTGATTACAGCTGGTTTGCACCGGCCTAACGAGCCTTCTGGCTTAGACTTTGGATTTGGACCTGGTTCTTGGATGTCTTTAGTGGAGACTACTCAGCTGCAAATACCCAGGCCTGGTCTTCAGCTCCAAGATACTTTTCTTCTACTAGTTTTAGATGGCCCTGGAAACTGTCATGGTCACTGATTTCCTACCTGACCGAATAAAAAATACCTTACTACAATATGGAATGTGATATATGTAAGAAGGCTAAAACAAAATGGACGGTAAGATGAAGTTAACAAAAAAGTTAGTTACCTGCTGATTTTTTTTTTTTGTTTCTTTTGTCATATTTTGAGACTTAAACTTAAAATTCCCTTCATCGGAGTATAAGGAACTCCGAGAGAAAAAACGTTCCGGTCTATTCACTAAATATTACGACAAAAGAAACAAAAAAAAAAAAACAACAAAGATTAGCAGGTAACTAACGTTTTCATTGTCTTCATCTTACCGTTCATGTTACATTGTTTTAGCCTTATTACATATATCACTTTCCTCATTATATATTATATACAATACTTCAAGCAAACTACATTCTATTATACCTAACTATATTTACATCTATCTCCCTATACACAAAATTCAAATTCAGCCAGTGTCAACTTTATTTTTCATCCCTCAGCTGCCAGTTTAATATTTTAGCTACCTCCCCTTCAAAAGTCTGGCCATGTACCAATTCAAGGATCAATAGTGGTATTGATAATCTTAAATCAATACAAAAGAAACAGAAACAAAAATCAAAGGAAAAAAAATGGAAATCAATGTCTCTCTATTGATTTCTGGTTTCCACCAGTATTGTGTGGGCGTTTATATTTTTAGTTGATGAATTGAAGAACAGCTAGAAACTGTGATATAATTTAAGGATATTAGGTCTGGTTCAGTGAGATTTCAAGCAGCACAACAACCAGAATATATCACAGAACATAACATAGTGTTAAAAATACGAGTTGAATCACTGACTTTTTTTGTTGGTCAACTGATCTCTCTCTCACATATTCATCTGGACATCAATATATCTTCTTGTTTTTAACTTTTCTTAATAAAACTATACCTAACATTTAGGTAAATTTTCCTTTTCATCTTTTGGGGAGTGATAAAATAAAGTAACAGTCCACAGCTGTGGACTGTATTGATAGTGTTGGATGAGATGTTTTGCTGTATTTGTTCCACCATTTTGTATCCTGAGATTAAATTCTACCTAGGGACACAAATTTCAGGGCCAATCCCCCAATTGCAGGACTACAACTGATTATGAAAGTTGATGCAAAAACGATAACGATGATGATAATTTGATAGGATTCTTTTTCTTCTTCGTACACTTATCCCCAAGCGAGACCAGCCAAGCTCATGGATGTTATCGAACCATCTTGCTTGGGGTCTATTCTTGGGTATCCTGCCAATTGGTTTTGCCCGTAAAATCTTTTCGGGATTCTTACCTTTAAAAATTAAAATTTTGAAGTAGCAAGTAGCCCAAAGTAAAAAGTAATAACAGTATTATGTATGTGTTGTTGAAAAGTAGCATAATTTGCTATTTGTATAGTAATTTGGCAATTGCAGTTAATAGGGCAGGTGCCTCTTTCATATAGAGATTGTGAGAGAGACACAGAGAGAGGGACAGAGAGAATAAGAGAGGGAGAAAGTAAAAACTCTTCTATGATGAAAAAAATAAAAAATACAACTCCAACAGATGGTAGGGTTGATATAAGTAGACTAACCAATTAGTTATAATAATCTTTCTTTTAACACACAGTGTTGAGTCTGCTTAAATTACAAAAAATGAATGAGGCAACCATCATGTCCCAGACGATATGATCACTGTTTCTACAATGATGATGATGTCCCAGAAGACATGTCCCCAATATTTGGTCCTGGTGGACACAGCAATAAATGATAATTACTGCACTTGTTACATCTTTTATTTACTGTTAAGGGCTTTGTTGTGGAAGTTCTTGAGAGAACCACATGTGGCAGATTTGGTGATTTGATGGAGTGGGGTGGGGCAAGATGACGCGTGTTCTTTTTTTAAAGATATATTTACATTAAGCCTTTAGCATTTAAACTAGCCATATCTGGCCAGAATTCTCTCACCTCTTTTTGTTTAACCGGCCGCTCATACTGACATTAAGGTATTATTATCAAAACAAATAACATCAAAATCTCGTAGATTCGATATAATAATAATAAAGTATTAATAATGAAAATTATTGAGTACAGTACTCAGGTGCACTACAACTCGTCAAAGGTGTATGTATAGTACATAGAATAATATTTGTCAGGGAAATGAATAGTGTATGAGTCATGATATACATGTGTGTATGTGTATGGAGGGGGAACATTAGCTGTAGTGTTGGCGAATCTCGGGAAGTATGGAGGTTTTAAAAGATGCAGTGTCTCGACAGCTAACAACTGATGCAGGTAGTTTGTTCCATGCTTCAGCAACTCTGAGCGTGAAAGAATGTTTCCGAAAGTCATGGGAACTGTGCTGTTTTCTGACTTTGTGGGCATGCCCACGTGTGTTAGACACATGGAAATCAAAAATGTGCTCAGGGTTTCATTCATTCGTTTCATTTCATTTTACGTCCGCTTTTTCCCTGCTTGCAAGGGTGGGACAGGAACTGATTCTGGCTTGATTTCTACAGCTGGATGCCCTTCCTAACACCAACCTCATTTATAGTGAGTGCTGGGTGCTTTTTTGCCGTGGCACCTCCACGACCACTTTGCAGTGGATCTCATTTCTACAGCTGAGTAAACTGGAGCAATGTGAAATAAAGTGTCTTGCTCAAGGAAACAACACATCACCCGGTCTGAGAATTGAACACACAATCTTTCGATTGCAAGGCCAATGCTCTAACCACTAAGCCATGTGCCTCCAGGGTTGTTGTTGGCAAAATGGTTAACAATTTTGTGGGTGTTTATCAAGTCAGTTGCCAGGCGTCGGAGCTTCAATGTATCCATGCCCAGGGAAGCAAGGCATTCAGAGTATGGTAGATGTCTGATGGAGGGTATTCGCTTGGTTGCACGTCTCTGAACAGTTTCCAGGCAGTCAATGTTCTGAACAGGATAGGGGTTCCAGACTGGTGATGCAAATTCTAAGTGTGGCCACACCATAGCCATGTACAGCCTTAAATAGATAGCTGGAGAGCGGCTGACACAGGTCTTGCTGAGTGATGCTAAGACACCCTCGGCCCTCTTGACAATTTTAGAGACGTGCTTCGCTGCTGACCGTAATGTCCAGGTCACGTTCACAAGAAGACTTCTTGATATTAGTGCTGTGGAGGGAGTATGTGGACGCTGGGTTTTTACTCCCAAAATGCATGGTTATGCACTTGTCCACAGCTAGCTTGAGTTGCCAGTCTGAGATCCATTGTTGCATTGTGTCCAGGTCAGACTGCAAGCAAGATCTATAGTGTTCAGGATCTGTCCTTTTTATCTCAAGGTATAGCTTGATGTTATCTGCGTACTTTTGTACTGTGGCATTCTTTAAGTTGGCATCTATGTCATTAATATATGCCACAAACAAAAAGGGGCCAAGAACAGATCCCATCTCATATGGTGAGGAATGCTGTCCCAGAACCGTGACTACCTCTCTTCGACTGAGAATGAAGGACTTCGACTGAGAATGAAGGACTTCGACTGAGAATGAAGGACTTCAACCAGTTAAAAAGATCATCCTTCACACCCATTGCAGAGAGTTTTGCCATAAGCCTTTTGTGTGGCACAGAATTGAAAGCTTTCGCAAAGTCAAGGTAAACAATATCCACCCATGAGCCGCCATCAGTGATCCGGGTGATGTCTTCAAGAAACTCGATAAGTTGATCACAGTAGCTGGAGTTAAATCCAAATTGCGAGGGCTGGATAAGGCTGTGAGAGTACCAGAAGTTCCAAAGTGTTTCTCTGACACAGGATTCCATCAGTTTGGCAATGAAACTAGTAAGACTGACTGGACGATAGTTCACAGGTGATGTGTGGTCACCCTTTTTGAACAGAGGAATGACACTGGCAGTTTTCCACTGTTCTGGAGTAGCACCATTGTTCAGACAGAATTGGAAGAAGCTTGATAGCTGGTGCAATACCCACCACGTTTAAGAAGCAGGTACGTAACACCATCAAGACCAGGAGAGGCATGGTTGCATTTATTTTTAAGGTGACATCGCAGCATTACAGGTGTAAATTACATAGTTGTAATAGAGTCCGGTACACTCTGGTCTTCAATAGTGAAATGCCTGCATAGCATTCAGCAATGAGCTCTGCGTATTCCTTGGGGTTGTCAGTAACCTGGCTTGTGTGGGGATTGTGAAGAGGACCAACTGGAGAGTGAGGCCTCTGCTTTGAGTGAACATACTTCCAGAACACCTTACTGTCAGGGCTGGTTGCTATGCGCTGCTCAAATTGAAGCACTGCCTTTTTGTCACCTGTTTGAGGTGGTTGGACGATCTATTTCGCCTCTTCCTATTAATGTCTGATTTGTGCAGTTTGTACTCACGTTCAGCATTGCGCCGTTCTTTTCTGGCAAGACGGGCTGCGGCAGTCTCCAAAATTGCACTTTTGGGATGTTTTTTCCGCTTACGTGGCACCGATGCTGCACATGCTGTCCATATTGAGCTCAGGATGTTCTGGAGTACAGTGTTGACATCTCCAGAGTCGTAGAACTCAAGCCAGTTTGAACGTTGCAACTCGGTGCAGTAACAGTTCCAGTCTGCTTTATTCCAGTCAAAGTGAGCAGTTTGCAGATGGTTGTGGTTCTTGTTACTGCTCATGAGGGATAGATTGGCAATGATCATAGCATGATCAGAGTCACCTAAAGGTTCCTCAGTAGTAACACTAATGACCATTTCAGGAGTAGTGGTGAAGAGTAGATCCAAAGTGTTGTCACCTCTTGTTAGGGAGGTGACTACGTCCAGCACTAGCTCAAGGAAGTCATTTGCACTTGGCGGCCAACGAAAGGTTTCCCAGTAAATCTCAGGGTGATTGAAGTCTCCAGCAATAAAAACATAAGTGGCTGTTTTCCTGGCAGCAGCTCTGAGGATATCACAAAGTTGAGTGTCCTGATGGTAATTTGGGGGACGGTAAACGACTCAGTGTTGACATGGTCATACATATATCGCAGAAAAAACTTCCTGCTGTGATTGGTTCAAATCAACACAAGGAATTGCCGACAAATTTGACCGAACGTAGACCATTACACCACCACCACAACGATTAATGCGGTCTTTACGAAACAGGTTGTAGCCAGTTATGCTGAAAACCCCATCACAGAGTAAGGGATGATACTTTTGACCTAGGAGTCAAAAAGATGAATCTTATTGCATAGACTACGTGCATTCAAGGACAACAATCTGTACCTTGATTCCAGTATATGATTATGTGCAGGGGATGGCAGGTTGTTCTGATTTAGTTTCCCAGAGTTTTTTCAGTTTTTTTTATTGTCAGTTCTTGTGGGTACAGTGTTTTCAGACCAGCTGGTATCTCTTTACCATGTTTCACCAGCCTTAACAAACTTCCATATCTGCCTATCATCATGTAGGCTGAAGCTTTCATGTTCTGCCAAGCTGCGGTTTAAGGAAGCTGCAGCACGCAACTTTGGGCGGACATCAGGTGGAATACCAGGGCATGTTCGGAAAGCAATCCGACTTTCACGCCTAGCTTTATCAGAGGCTACAAGGTATGAACGTGCCTCAGTTGAGTTCGAAAACGACAGTCTAATTAGCCTGGGTTTCGGGCCTGGTTGGCCAAGGCGTAGAGCACCCTTCGCGGGAGCACAGCCCAAGTCTTTGGATGAACTGGCAGCAAATGCCTGAAGATCAACTATGTCTTCTGGTACTCCAATGGCAATCACTTCGTGGTTTGCAGATTCAGTGGCATTCTCAATGCGTCTAGGTTCAACATGAGGTACGCGGAGATTTTTTAACAAGGCACTTTGGTAAGATCCCTCATTGTGAGGTTCTACACAAACGCTTGATTTTATTCCCGCTATTTCTCGGCTTAAAGCGGAAATCATTTGCCGTATTTCCTCAAACTCCGTATTGACGGTCAATTTTTGTTGTTGTTCTTCTCCTTCAACAGGCATGGTAGAAGACACAGTCGTCGGTTGTTGTTGTTGAAAAGTAACGGGGGAGGAAGAAATGGGTTGTTGTTGTTGATGAAGTCCTTCAGCGGGGGTAGTAGCAGAAACTACGGTTGTTGGTTTTTGCTGTTCAGGAACAATGGTAGGGGAAGACACGATCTTCGGTTTTTGTTGTTGTTGTTCAGCAGCAATGGTAGAGGCAGACATACACTCCAGGCACTGAAAGGACCAATTTGTTAGCTGGACCATCTCCCAGAGTCCATCCATCATAGCAATATGATGTTTCTTGTTTTGGCCTGGGATCTTCCGGAAGCCTGTGGCGCATTGAAGGCAGATAGAGATGCGACAGGTTCCACATTCGACCCAACGATTACGGAACGAGTTTTCGGGTTCCGTACAGATATGGCAGATGTGATTTTCTGGGCAATGTTCTATTTTGGAACATCGACCAGTTTTGTCCCATACTTCATCCATGGACATCACCATGGCAATTTTGTAAACAATATAGGTTTAGCGCACTTGATTACGATAGAAATAAAATGTTTGTTTTTGTTTTGTTTTTTGTGTATTTTTGTTTCCGTTTTCCTAAATATTGTGTGTGTGTGTGTGTGTACAAAAGAGTCTGCGCATGTAAACAAATAAATATGCTGTGTAAGTTAACAAGATAAATGTTTGTTTCTGTTTTGTTTTTGTATTTGTTTCTGTTTTCCTATGTTTCTGTGTGTGTATGCAACAAGATCTGCACACGAATATATAATCTATATATATAAAACTGAGGTTGTCTGTCTGTCTACTAAAACCTTCGGCACACATCTCCTCTTAAACCGTACGTTCAAATTTCGGTGAAATTGCTACACTTATAGATGAAGGTCCGGCGGAAACATCGGTCAAATAAATTTTCAAATAAGTTCTTGTTTTTGATTATGTCATCTATATATATAAAGCTGTGGTTGTCTGTCTGTCTATCGATTTTTGGCACACATCTCCTCTTAGAATCTCTAACGGAATAGTTGAACGTACGGTTTAAGAGGAGATGTGTGCCGAAGGTTTTAGTAGACAGACAGACAACCTCAGTTTTATATATATAGATATATGTATCTGTAAATTTCGTTAGGCGTGCAGACAGACAGTCGTGCAGACAGACAGTCGTGCAGACAGACAGTCGTGCAGACAGACAGTCGTGCAGAGAGGTGATATACGTGTGCAGACAGACAGTCGTGCAGAGAGGTGATATACGCGTGCAGACAGACAGTCGTGCAGAGAGGTGATATAGGCGTGCAGACAGACAGTCGTGCAGAGAGGTGATATAGGCGTGCAGACAGACATAACTGATAATTTGGTTACGCTAATGTTTTTCTCTGCGTTGCAGTGTTTACATTTTCGATCTTTGTTAATAAATAACCAGTGCAGTTTTTATCCCCAGCATACTCTTTTGTTATAACATTCGGGTTATCGTTATGTTTTCTTAACTTCATAAGGCATATTGTTGGTTGAGGGAATATTAATCAAAAACACCACATGCAAGTCTGCACAGTAGACACTACAGTTTTTAAGCCAAAAAAGAAACTTAACATTGTAACTTTAACACAGCTACTGAGCGACCCCGAGCAACGCCGGGCTTTACTGCTAGTTATATATATAATTAAAATGTGTATGTGGGTTAGAAGCGAAGTCAATGTTCAGAAAGATTTTACAAATTCACGTAAGATTGGCCGGTATAGTGCCTCACACGAAATAGTGTGGTTTCTTTTCACTTGTGTGTATATGCATGTGGTATGTATCTGTATATAGATTTGTGTGTATATTGTTGTTTATAGGTTTTGTGGAGTACTTACTGCAATGCCTAAGGGATGTAGTGATTTGTTTTTTGTTTTTTTTCCCCATCCATGTCCACACGTGGTTTGTTGGCGAAAATCAAGTCAAATTATATATACTTCATTAAAATAATTCTATGTTGAAGCTGGTACTAGTTGTCAGGGAGCAGTCAAAGTATTTGTAATAATGAATATTGTAATGCATTTGACATGTGTTTAGAGGGCTGTTTTTGGTGAAAATATTATATTTTGTTTGGTCAAGACATGATGATGATGATGGTGATGGTAGTTGTGGTATTGATGATGATGATGATGATGATGGCAGTTGTGGTATTGGTGATGATGATGCTGGTTGTGGTGGCAGTAATCACGATCATAATGCTGATGGTGATGATGATGTTGTCTTTAATGTATCTATTCTACTACAATTCCGCAAATGAATACAATTTTAGAAACTGTATACCCATATGAGAGATATTACATGCGATAATGCCTTTACATTGAAAATATAATAGTATATATAGAGTAATGTAAATGTTATGTGAGGTAAAGCCTTTACTGTCAAAATACAGAAGTATATATAGAGCAATGTAAATGCTACAGAGATTAACACCTTTTGTTGAGATTGTTGTTGTAAAAGCCAAGATAATCTTTGATCCAGCAGATTTCTGAACCAATATATTCCATCATACACATAAGCATACACACAAAACACACACACACACACACATAGTATGCTTCATCACTACTTTACAAATGGTTTGCAATGGTTTGGTTGGACCTCAGTATTATCCATAATCATCATCTAGCAATCACACATCAACAGAGAAAATAAACTTTTTTATGCTATATCATCATCACCATTATACGTCCATTCTTCCGCGCTAGCATGGGTTAGACGAGTTGTCATGTAGTGGGCAATGCCAGGTCAGGTGACCAGGTCTTGCTCATACAGAACTGATTTTGGCTTGGTTTCTACAGCTGCATGCCCTTCCTAACACCAACCTTATTTCCAATGAGTACTGGGTGCTTTTTTATCATGACACCTACACAACCACTGTCTATATGTTTCAGCTTGTACCCATGGGACGTTGAGCATATATATATATATATATTCAAATTTTAAGAAAGCCAAAACTAGGATATTATTATTTGCAGGCTTGGAAAGTATGGCAGGATGGGGAAAGTAGAGAGCACTATCAAGTGGTCAGGAGAGAGGCTAGGAGACAAGTGTACCTTGCAAAAAGGGTAGCAGAGGATAGAAAGTTCAAGCATATTCTGCAACGCGAGGTCAATGTCTCTGGACAATGTCTCTGGACCGAGACCTCTGGTGCTACGCAGTAATACAGAAGACCCGCCTTGCCTATGTACAAAGCAAAACCTACACTCAGTAGGCACCTCTTAACCAAATATACACCCCAATCTACTACCCCTACCCTATCCTCCCACTCCCACCAACAGCACGAGAAAATGAGATCGAGTTTCATGTAGGTGTCACGACAAAAAACACACAGTCCACACTGTAATGTGGCCGTGTAGGTAACACGGTAAAAAGTTCCCAGTTCCACACCGTAAATGTGGTTGGTGTTAGGAAAGGCATCCAGCCGTAGAAAATCTGCCAGATAGTCCTATATGAGCGAGACACGGTCACCCGACCAGCCTTGCCTCAAGTGGGACAACTCCCGTCTAACCCATGCTAGCGTGGAAAACGGACGTTAAACGAAGATGATGATGATGATGATGATCTATGTTTCAAAACAGCCAGAATATCACATCCATCTGTGGAGAAACTGGAGATTACCAGTTAAAAATTAACTGCATTATGGGTGCTTAATCCTAACAGTGACTCTTCAGGAAATCTTATCTAAAATGATTGGAGGACTGCGAGACTGTGTCAGGGATATTTTTTTCTGAACGCATTATTAAAATAAGTGGATTACTTCGAATAAATCATGAATGAATATAATGTAATTTATCCCCTATATTTCGTAGCTCTTGATTAAACATAAATATTCTTATGTGTTTTTTATTTTAAGATTTACTTTTTTAAAGATTTTCAAATGCCAATAGTTCTGGTTAATGTCCGTTATATCTAAACACTTAGTCGTACACTATATCACATTGTTTATATAAACGTTCATATATGTGCATCGTTAAATAACGTTTAGATTTCCAGCGCTAATTTTCTCCTTTTTCGTTTTCATAACATTTCACCGTAATGTAGTTTATTTATTAAATCTTTTTTAAATGTATCATGGATTACTTTACTGATTTAGGGCAGTACGTTCAGTAATTTATAATAGAAAGATTTGAAAATATTTAGAAGTTTTTTCATTACTCAATGTCACATGAAGATTATATATATGGAGTTAAGAATATTTTTACACATGTAAATGTGGTTGGTGTTAGGAAGGGCATCCAGCCATAGAAAACCTGCCAGATAGTCCTATACAAGCTTGCCTCAAGTGGGACAACTCCCGTCTAACCCATGCTAGCGTGGAAGATGGACGTTAAATGAAGATGATGATGTTGATACTTTTTAAAATATGTCTATACTTACCTATTATTTTTTCTAATCAGGTACCAAAATAAAACTAATTTTATATTGTTGAGACATTTCAAATAGGGTGCTTTCGTTTCAATATATATATAACCATCATCCTTTCACATCCATTTTTCCATGCTAGCATATATAATATATATATAAATAATATATATATATAATATATATAATATATCATCATCATCATCATCATCGTTTTACGTCCCTTCTTCCATGCTAGCATGGGTTAGACGGGTTGTCCTGTTGTGGGCAGTGTCTGGTCGGCTGACCATGCCTTGCTCATACAGGAACTGATTTTGGCTTGATTTCTACAGCTGGATGCCCTTCCTAATACCAACCTCATTTTTAGTGAGTGCTGGGTGCTTTTTTTCCGTGGCGCCTACATGTCCACTTTACAGTGTGGGCTGGGTGCTTTTTTGCCGTGGCGCCTCCACGACCACTTTGCAGTGGGAGGGTGTGGGGAATATTGTCTATATGCTTCAGCTTGTACCCATGGGAGGTCGGGTACTCTGTATTACTGAGCGACACCAGAGGTCACGGTCGTGTGTCATTGCCTTTGAGAGGTGTAATTGGGTAAGGTCGGCTTTTATCACCTCATCCCAGGTCTTCTTGGGTCTCCCCACTCCGCGGTTTCCATTGACTTCTAGTGCTCTGCACCTTTTTATGCAGCTGTCATCCTTCATACGCATCACATCACATGTCCATACCAACGCAACCACCTATCCTGCATACATCATTTGATTCCTCTTATGCTCAGTCTCTCTCTCAATTCATTTATGCTTTGCCATTCGCGTATATTACTATTACACATCCATCGGAGTATGCAGGCTTCGTTTCTTTCTAATCTACTACGTAAGTCTTCCACCTTCAGCGCCCAGGTCTCACTACGATGTAACATTACTGTTCGTATACACGCATCATACAGTCTGCCTTTCATTCTGAGGGAGAAGCCTTTTGCAGCTAGCAGTGGCAGGAGTTCCCTAAACTTCTTCCATCCCGTTCTTACCCTAGTTATTGTACTTTCTGAACACCCACCTCCGCTGCTAATTCAGTCACCTAGGTAGCAGAAGCTGTCTACTGTTTCTACAGGGCCCTCCCAGAGATTGGTGATTCTTGTTTCCTGTGGCTGTTTGCTGCCCCAGCACAGCTGCTACATGTGAAGCCTACATTCTTATTAACCTTCCTGAGATCCCGCTATATCTTTTATGTACCCATTGTTTGCATATATATATATATATATATATATATATATAATATGTATATATATAATATATATATAATATATATATAATATATATATAATACAGGATTTATAAAATGGCCTCCTTGTCCCTCTTAATCTTTACCCCCCCCCCCCTATATCGTATACATGCCTGCTGGTTCACCCTTTCACTCACTCCCGTCTCTCACCAAATATAAATAAACCTGTTACGAGGTACGAATCTCAGAATTTGTCAATGCTTATTAATGGTGAGACCGGCTCGCTCTCCTGCGAAATGTAATGTAAAATGCCATTTTTTCTTGTCTCTCCAGCCTCTCGGTCCATTCATTCATATATCCGTATCATCACCCAGAATCCAATCTTTTGCTCCTTCTCAATGCTATTCTATAATTCTGTCTGGTTGTTGTAAATAATCTTCTTGTATTTTAAAATCCCATTATTCGCTTATTACTGTTATATGCTTGTCCAATTATGCCCAAAATTCAAAGATTTTATTTAAACCCTCTCGCTAACTACCCCCATACCCCTCCCACCCGCCCCCACTCTCCACCATTATTATTTGGACCAATCATAAGTCAGCGGCCTATGCTATCACTTCTCCTGGTTGCTTTTCGATATGATGGATGGACTAAGGATTTCTGGAGAGTCTGAAAAATCTGAACACTCAGTGACAATGCCAAAGATAAAGACAAATTCACCTCATGCTGCCGGACGAAAAGGCAAGGACTCCTCTTCTTTGTTTCAGCCGCGGATGGCCAACATAACCCCAACCCCATCTCCCTCACCCCTCCGGCGCCCCACCCACCAAACGCAATCCCAAACTTCAGAGTTGGTACCATGAATGTAGGCACCTTAAAAGGTCGCTCTAACGAGGTTGTAGAAATGCTTGAATGTAAGGAGGTTGACGTTTACTGTATCCAAGAGACCAGGTGGAGGGGTGGGTCTGCTAGATTCATTGTGGGTAAAAAACGATGCTATAAGCTTTTCTGGATGGGAAATGACAATGGGCTGGGTGGGGTAGGTATCATGTTAGCAGAAAAATGGGTAGATAAGATAATAGACGTAAATAGAGTGAATGACAGAATAATTAAAATAAGACTTGTCCTAAATAGAACTACTGTGACAGTAATATCTGCGTACGCACCCCAATCCGGACTGCCTGGCGCTATAAAAGACAGATTCTATGAGACACTGATGCTCACTACCTCCTAAATAACCGACAGTGACTATATAATTATTGTTGTAGCTACAACATTATTTCGCACAATATGTCCAGGAGGAAAATAGTAATAAGAATAGCAACCACACACACACTAATACGAAGGATGCCAACAAACGTAACCCACACCACAGAAGTTACCATAATACCATAAACGGAAACAACTCACCAGACATAAAAAACAAAAATAAAAGAAGAAATAATACATTTTTCAACCCTCCTATCAATCTAAACATCTCTACCAACCTACCTAAGGCTTTCTTCTCCCTCCTGGATAAAAACTTCCCATCTGGCCACAAGTACCATAGCCTTTTAAACAAAAACACAATTAAATCTCCTACTCTACTACGCCTAACATAGCATAGCATACCACATAGCTAGTAGCAATAAAAGAAAAATTAATTCTTACTTCCAACAAACTAAATCACAACAGGGGGTAAACCTTCAAAATAACATATCAACTAACACTGATAACAATAGTAATAATAGTAATAGCACTAATGTAAGCAATAAAGCTGAGAGCGACAACCCCCATAACCATAATCCAACAGCTAACATCCAGACTTCTACACAACATAATAACCGGCAGGCTAACATCCAAAATAATTGTAACTGTAGATCTAATAGAACCTGCCCTTTAGATAAAAAATGCTTAATGTGGATACCATATACTCATGCACCGTCACAACTAGCAACTCTTCTGAAACCTATATAGGCTCTACTTCAAACTGCTTCAAAACCAGATACAATTCGCACCTCCATTCTTTCAAAAAACACAGTCTAGCCAACTCCACTTCACTATCTAGCTACATACACTATCTAAAAACTAAAAATAGATCTTATACACTCAAATGGGAAGTGATAGGTAAGGCGACATCGTACAAACCACCTAATAAATTTTGTAACTCTGTCTACTAGAGACCCATACTATTATCTTCTCAAACCATAACCTCCTTAATAAAAAATCAGAAGTGTTCGTGTCTTGCCAGCACCGCTTCCGACACTCCTTCCAAAACTTTAATCCCAATATATAGCAATGTCAGACTTGAACCCATCACCACTTCTAGCAACACACCTCAAGGGCACACCTTACACCACAACTCCACACTCAATGATCCACCCTATCTTAACACAATTCGTGACATCTATCTAAAACCTTTTACCCTAGAAATATCCCCATGTACATCTGCTTTTAGTATAATTACTTTCAATTACTTAGACTGCATTATAACACTATATAATTATATGTAATCTTTAAACACCGAATTCAGCAATGAATTATTTGTGCAAATGTTGTATATATGGAGTGCTATCATTAGATAAATAGAAGATTAATTTATTAACATAAAAGAGCTATATAACCTATATGTTGAGTACAATGAATTATGTACAAGTGATATGTGAGTTATACATACATGTATAACTTGATAGACAGATTAATGACATTGTAAGTGAGAATTGTTTTTTGGTCTACCCTAGAGATATTTAACTTTGCCATGTAATCAGCCATACGCTGACCCAGAGCTTACCAAGGATTATATATAGACGTGGTTCTAATAAGACCCTGTCAGGTTCTATGAGTAGACTACATTTACAAAGAACTTTGATATGGAGATCTGACTCTTCGTATGGAATATTCAGTTGTAGCACTCTATGATAGGGAGTAACCATCCTAATATGGATACATTTAGTACTTCATGATAGAGTAGACTGTAATTTAAAGATAGGATACTTAAATTTGGAAACTGTATATAACCGTATATATAAGGGACTCAATTGAGACACCTTTTAATGTATGTTGGAATAATAAATTTAGTCATAGAAATCAGCTACTTACCTCCCCTCACGCATTAACTCCCCTTAATCACACACATACTTCCGGATAATAAAACGATGTAAATTCTCGCAACAGAAACAACCTGCTCTATAAAATTGGATTAAAGAACACCGAGTCGCAACAAGCTGTAATAATTTAACTTAATACATCAAACATCCAATACTGAATCATCGTTAATTATGTGAAGGACATATAAACTATATATTACGTTTCCTGAATTGTGAAAATGGTGGTGTATACAAAAACCATAACATTATTTTGCTTCTCAGACGGTGGGTTGGCAGTATCGGTAGAGGGTCGGACGCCATGCTTTCCAGCATAGTTACGTCCCTTTATGATCGGAGTTCAAATCCCGCTGAGGTTGACTTTGCCTTTCATCCTTACGGGGTCGATAAAATAAAGTATCAGTAATGCACTGGATAATTGCTGGCCTTGTGCCTAAAGTAGAAACAATTATTTTGCTTCTCATTTATAATATTTCTCTGCACACAAGCTTCTTTATCATACACAAAAAATACCTTACCACTACAACCTCCATAATACTCTTGATTACCCGCTTAAAGTGCTTGTATTGCATATAACACCTTGCCGCACAATAATCATATATAAATAAGACACACGTGCATGCCCCACGTGTAACTATTGCATGCAATAACTAATACAACTGACTAACAAACTATCCTCTTGCATTATCTATGTTAACTGCCAATGTTGCATTTTAATTTTAATTTTGCTTTGATTCTGTTTTAATATGATTTTAATTTTTGAATTTAAATTGTCATTCAGAAATAATATAATGAATGTCACCCCACTGTGTATCAATATATACATATGTATCTGTATGTCTCTTGTGTTGGAAAGGAGGTCATGTATGTCAACAAACATTGAAATAATCTCCGAAGACTCCAATCCTCGGTTTGGATGAAACAATTGTAAGCTAATAAATGGTTTGAACAGAACTTTGATTCGTGTGAATTCTATATAACTGCTCTGTAGAACAACTGATGTTATTACATTGAGCTATTTATCTTACAGGTAATAAGGTAATAATAAATTACTATCTTTCATTGTTTAGGGTTTAAAATATATATAACTATGAAAAGTTTTAGTATATACATAACCATTATATATATATAATATATATATGTAATATATAATATACATATAATATATATATAATATATGTAATATATATATAATATAATATATAATATATAATATATATATAATATATATCATCATCATCATCACCGTTTTACGTCCGTTCTTCCACGCTAGCATGGGTTAGACGGGTTGTCCTGTTGTGGGCAGTGTCTGGTCGGCTGACCATGCCTTGCTCATACAGGAACTGATCTGGCTTGATTTCTACAGCTGGATGCCCTTCCTAACACCAACCTCATTTACAGTGAGTGCTGGGTGCTTTTTCGTGGCGCCTACATGTCCACTTTACAGTGTGGGCTGGGTGCTTTTTTGCCGTGGCACCTCCACGACCACATTGCGGTGGGGGGAGTGGGGGCATATTGTTTATATGCTTCAGCATGTACCCATGGGAGGTCGGGTACCCTGTATTACTGCGTGACGCCAGAAGTCACGGTCGTGTGTCATTGACTTTGAGAGGTGTAGTTGGGTAAGGTCGGCTTTTATCACCTCATCCCAAGTCATCTTGGGTCTCCCCACTCCGCGGTTTCCATCAACTTCTAGTGCTCTGCACCTTTTTATGCAGCTGTCATCCTTCATACGCATCACATGTCCATACCAGCGTAACCGCCTCTCCTGCACGCAGCATTTGATTCCTCTTATGCTCAGTCTCTCTCTCAATTCCTTTATGCTTTGTCGTTCACGTATATTACTGTTACACATCCATCGGAGCATGCAGGCTTCGTTTCTCTCTAATCTACGTAAGTCTTCCACCTTCAGCGCCCAGGTCTCACTACCATGCAACATCGCTGTTCGGATACACGCATCATACAGTCTGCCTTTCATTCTGAGGGAGAAGCCTTTTGCAGCTAGCAGTGGTAGTAGTTCCCTAAACTTCTTCCATCCCGTTCTTACCCTAGTTATTGTACTTTTAGAGCACCCACCTCCGTTGCTAATTCGGTCACCTAGGTAGCAGAAGCTGTCTACTGTTTCTACAGGGCCCTCCCAGAGATTGGTGGTACTTGTTTCCTGTGGCTGTTTGCTTGCTGTTTCAGCACAGCTGCTGCATGTGAATCCTACATTCTTAATTAAGCTTCCTGAGATCCCGCTACATCTCTTGTGTACCCATTGTTTGCATTTGGGGCAGAGAATGGAGTTCCTACCTACACCTTTCCTACATACTGAGCAAGGCCATTTCCCTGAGGGGATCTGTGTTCTGTTTTCTCGTCTACTTATAAGGACCTTAGTCTTTGTCATGTTGACTTTGAGGCCCTTTCTCTCTAGTCCCTGCTTCCAGGTTTGGAATTTATTCTCTAGTTCTACCATAGATTCAGCTATGAGTGTGAGGTCATCAGCATACAGGAGTTCCCATGGGCATCCGGTCTTAAACTCCTCCGTTATTGCCTGCAGGACTATGATGAACAGGAGAGGGCTAAGAACAGAGCCCTGGTGGACCCCAACGTGTACGCTAAATTCCTCGCTATACTCATTGCCAATCCTAACTTTGCTGACTGCTCCCCTATACATGGCTTGTACCGCTTTCACAAGCCATTCATCTACTCCTAGTTTTCTAAGAGCCCACCAGATTACTGCATGTGGAACTCTGTCAAAGGCTTTCTCAAGGTCGACAAATGCCAAGTAGAGTGGCTTACTTTTAGCTAGGTACTTTTCCTGTAATTGCCTCACAAGGAAGAGGGCATCAGTGGTGCCTTTCCCTGGTACAAACCCAAATTGCATCTCGTCTATATTCACCCGGTCCCTAATCAGCTGTGCTATAACTCTTTCTGTTACTTTCATGACCTGGTCCATCAACTTTATACCTCTATAGTTTCCTCTATCTAGTGCATCGCCTTTACCTTTGTAGCAGTTGACAATGATGCTACTGCACCAATCTTTTGGTATGGCCCCCTCTAGTATTACCTGGTTAACGATACGTGTGGTTATAGTGTGACCTACAGACCCAGATGCCTTCAGCATCTCGGCAGCTATACCCGATGGACCGGTTGCCTTCCCTATCTTCATATCTCTGATTGCCTTACTTACTACGCTGCCGCTGACTTGTACTGCTGGTCCCTCTATAGGGTCTACGTGGGGTAGGGTCTCTTCTTCCCATGCATTCTCCTCATTTAGTAATCTATCTGCGTACGCACCCCAATCCGGACTGCCCGGCGCTATAAAAGACAGATTCTACGAGACACTGATGCTCGCTACCTCCCAAATAACCGACAGTGACTATATAGTTATTGCAGGCGACCTAAATGGTCACGTTGGACAACATTGTGACGGCTATGACGGAATCCATGGAGGCTATGGGTTCGGTACTAGAAATGAGGAAGGCTCCAGAATCCTGGAATTCTGCGACGCAAATAACTTAACTATCTGTAACACTAACTTCAAAAAACGAGACAATCACCTGATCACCTATAGATCGGGGGAACACACAAGCCAGGTAGATTATATCCTTACCAGAAGACGTGACAGAGTGTCTGTTGTTAACACTAAATCCCACCCCCATGAAGAATTCACCTCCCAACATAGACTGATAATTAGCGACCTCATAGTCAGGACGAGACGTACTAGACAGCGGAAGAGGACTATCCTCAGGAGAAAAATATGGAAGCTAAAGGACCCCATAGCCAGAAATAAATTTCAAAGCATATTACTTGACGCTTTCGACAGTAAGGAAGAGCAATTAGAGTCGTATAATATAGAGGAACAGTGGGAATTCCTGAAAGCAAACCTGCTGACGGCGGCAGACGAAGTCTGTGGCTGGAGCAGGCCTGTAGGTAGGAGGAGAGTAACATGGTGGTGGAACAGTAAGGTGGAGGAGTCAATTAAGGCCAAAAAGCAGGCTTGGAAAGTATGGCGGGATGGGGGAAGTAGAGAAGACTATCAAGTGGCCAGGAGGGAAGCTAGGAGACAAGTGTACTTCGCAAAAAGGGAAGCAGAGGAAAGAAAGTTCAAGCATGTTCTACAACGTGAGGACCAAAAACGTGAGGTGTTCAGGATTGCCAGGCAATGTGTCAAGGAAAACCGTGATATTGTCGGGGAGAAGTGTGTACTTAACGATGATGGCATACTTGCCATCACCGACGCTGATAAGAAGGTAGCTTGGAAGTGTCACTACGAAAGGCTTCTAAATGAGGAGAACAAATGGGAGAAAGACAGTCTCCCCCAGATCGATCCAATAGAGGGACCAGCAGTGTTAGTTGAAGGTAGTATAATAAGTAAGGCAATCAAAGATATGAAGACGGGTAAGGCGGCTGGGCCTTCGGAAATAGTTGCTGAGATGCTGAAGGCATCTGGTTCGGTGGGACACACCATGGTCACCGGGATAGTTAACCAAGTCGTACAGAATGGGGTTGTTCCGAAGGAATGGCGTAGCAGCATCATCGTTAACTGCTATAAGGGAAAATGAGATGCCCTAGATAGGAGTAACTATAGAGGCATTAAATTAATCGACCAGGTCATGAAGGTCACGGAAAAAGTAATAGCGCAACTAATCAGAGAGAGAATTGATCTAGATGAAATGCAGTTCGGGTTTGTGTCAGGCAAAAGTACCACAGACGCTCTTTTCATTGTACGGCAACTACAGGAGAAGTACCTAGCTAAAAGTAAACCCCTATACTTAGCTTTCGTCGACTTGGAGAAAGCCTTCGACAGAGTCCCCCGTTCCATTATCTGGTGGTCTCTTAGAAAACTAGGTGTTGACGAATGGCTTGTGAGAGCTATACAAGCCATGTATAAAGAAACAGTCAGTAAGGTTAGAATTAACAACGAATATAGTGAAGAGTTTAGCGTAAAAGTTGGTGTCCATCAGGGCTCTGTTCTTAGCCCCCTACTATTTATTATTGCCCTTCAGGCTATAACAGAGGAGTTCAAGACCGGCTGCCCATGGGAACTCCTATACGCAGATGATCTAACGCTCATAGCTGAATCAATGACCGAACTAGAGAAGAAATTCCAAACATGGAAGCACGGCCTAGAATCAAAAGGCCTTAAAATTAACCTGGCTAAGACAAAAGTTCTAGTTTGTAGGAAAGAAAATATGGCGGCAGTCCCATCGGGGAAATGGCCATGCTCAGTGTGTAGGAAAGGCGTAGGTAGAAACTCCATTTTATGTCCCAAATGCAAAGTATGGGTGCATAAAAGATGTAGTGGGATCACAGGTAAGCTAACTAAGAACATAGATTTTACATGTGGCCGGTGCTCTGGTGCAATAAGTAGCAGCAAGTGCCCACAAAATACTAGCTCCTTCAACTGCGCAGAGGGTTCTATAGAAATAGTGGACAGCTTCCGTTATCTGGGTGACAAAATCAGCAGTGGGGGAGGGTGCTCTGAAAGTACAGTAGCTAGAGTCAGAACTGGATGGAAAAAGTTCAGAGAGCTTATACCACTATTAGCCGCTAGAGGGTTCTCCCTAAAAATGAAAGGCAGGTTATACGATGCCTGCATACGAACAGCAATGCTGCATGGCAGTGAGACCTGGGCATTGTGTGCAGAGGATATACGCAGACTAGAGAGGAACGAAGCTTGCATGCTCCGCTGGATGTGCAATAGTAATATACGTGAACGGCAAAGCATAAACGAACTAAGGAAAAAATTAGAAATAAGAGGGATCAGATGTTGTTTACTCGAGAGAAGGCTACGTTGGTACGGTCACGTGATGCGCATGAAAGACGACAGCTGTATAACAAAGTGTAGGGCAATAAAGATAGACGGTAGCCACGGAGTAGGCAGACCCAGAAAAACATGGGACGAGCTGATAAATTCCGACCTCACACGCTTACACCTCTCCAAGACAATGTCACTGGACCGAGACCTTTGGCGGTACTCAGTAATAGAGAAGACCCGCCTTACCTAAATACAAAGTAAAAACCTACTACAGTCAGTAGGCATCTCTATCAAAAGACACCCTCGTCCCACCACCTCCACCCCACCCACACCGCCCCTTTCAATGTAAAGTTATGTTGGTCCCACAACATCCAGGCCGAAACGAATGAGATCGTGTAGGTGTCACGACAAAAAACACACAGTCCACGCTGTAAATGTGGCCGTGTAGGCAACACGGTAAAAACCTCCCAGCCCCACACTGTAAATATGGTTGGTGTTAGGAAGGGCATCCAGCTGTAGAAAACCCGCCAGACAGTCCACGCTGTAATGTGGCCGTGTAGGCAACACGGTAAAAACCTCCCAGCCCCACACTGTAAATGTGGTTGGTAAGGAAGGGCATCCAACTGTAGAAAACCCGCCAGACAGTCCTATGCGAGCAAGACAACCACTCTTGCCTCAAGTGGGAAAACCCCCGTCCAAACCCATGCAAGCGTGGAACACGGACGCTAAACCTGATGATGATGATATAATATATATATATATATATATATATAGGAACCAGTAAGACCCCGACAGCTGAGCTCAAGCCGTTTCGACGGCTCCGTCGAAACGGCTTGAGCTCAGCTGTCGGGGTCTTACTGGTTCCTATTACCCACTCTACTACCTCAAGTATTGAGTACTTTGGTGCGTTATGGTTCACCTGGTTCCTTACCACATTTCCTTCGTTATATATATATATAATATATATATATATATCATCATCATCATCATCACCGTTTTACGTCCGTTCTTCCACGCTAGCATGGGTTAGACGGGTTGTCCTGTTGTG
>OZ024740.1:335000-340000 GCA_964016885.1 Eledone cirrhosa
ATGTTATTAATTAGGTTTATAATATTTAAATGTTTTTTTTAGTTTATGATTACACGATATAATTAATTCCTGTCTTTTACTTAATAAGATATCCCTAGACTTCATTATTTCAAATAGTTCTTGGGAACATAATCTACATTCCTTTCTATCATTTTGATAAGGGGTGGCTCTTTTGAGCACACTCCAGGTCAAATCATATTTTATATTTTTATTTTTATAACTATTGATTTTTTCTGCTAGAGATGTTGTATTAGCCAGTGCGGCATTTTTAAAGCTATGTTTGTGGGTATTATACCTTGTCTTAAAATTGTTAGAGGTAGCTCCTATATATGAGCAAATAGAATCTTTAGTTTTAACATTACATTTATAGACTATGTTGTTAACAAGACAATTCCCTTTTAATGGGCAGTTTGTTTTGTTTCTACAGTTACATCCTTTCGTTAATTCTGTATTTGAGGAGATATTATTGTTAATTTGATGTACTGGTGGTATACTTATGGTTTTCTTACATTTATATGCATTATATGCACTTATATTTTGTTTTATGTTATTTGTTGTAGAGTATGAGAATTTAACTGTAGACCTATTTAAGATTTGATGGTATTTGTGGTTTGGCGGGAAGTTTTTCTCAAGGATATAAAAAAATTTTTTAGCAATATTATCCTTAACTTGTAAATTAAAAGGAGCATTATACCAAGTAACTCGTCTATTACGGTTTCTATGTTGTTTATTATTTTTATTATTTTTATATGTTGTATCATGATTTTTACTAGGAGGATAAGCTTACAGAGATATTAACCTTGAAATTTTGTGTTTGCATCCATCTTTTTAGTATGCACATACAAATTATACACACATTATTGTAAAATATGTGTAAGGTTTTTACATGTATATACACACACCAAACTGCTTTTAACCCTTTGTGTTTTCATTGGTCAATTTTGAACTGATATTTTGAATTGTTGTTATTATCAATAAATATACTTCATTATTTCTGAAGACGGCGTATATATGAGTTAGGTATGTATATTTAATCTTGATAATTTGTATAATTTTGTATAATTTTGTACATAGATCTGTTAAATATGCATACCAATTATAACACATATATACCCTAGAAACGATCGTTAAATAGTGAACTTTTTTTGTTTAATATAAGGAATTGTTTGTTCATTATTTGTTTAATATTTTATCTTGACTCTGTATACCGTTTATCTTTCACCGAAAGTGGATTTTCATTACATCTCTTCTTTCCATGATATCCGGAATACATTGAGTTCTTCATACGGATTGGACACTACCGTAAACTCTTGGTAGATTTATCTACATAATTTTGCTCCTATTTTCACGGAAATATTCGTATGTTTGTACTGTATGTGTGTATTAATTTTATATTTATGTATAAACATATATATATGTATGATTTTGTAAACCCATATACATTTAGTTGAGCTCTTTCAATTGTCCATCATCCATATCACAATGGAAAAACAATATTTAGGAACCTCCTTAAAAAACATACCAATACCTTCTAAGGACGACTTCTTACTCCTTATGATTCAGAAAACTAATAATTTTATCAGAAGGGTTAGATGGAGAGCCTACCACTTCGATAGAAAATCTAAAAAGGCAGATCGGAAATATATGTTTGATTTCAACACTTACAAGAATCCACCACACAACTTTTTACTTGAAGACTTCGAGAAAGACCTTTTTAATTTAATTAAACACCTCAAATTTAAAAAGTATAAATCCGTCTTTCAAAAGGACCTTGATTCTACCCTATTGGACCTAAAAAAGTCTAAAAAAATCCATGTCCACTCGGACAAAACTGGTAACTTGTATCATATGGATATTGAACATTATAATGAGTTCATATATAAAGAACTCAGAAAAAATTATAAAAAATCTAATAATGTGTCACTCACCAACATCAACAACAAAACACACAACATAGTAAAAAAACTAAATATTGAAGATAGAACTGAACCTTTGGCATTGAAAAGACCACACTTCAACCTGAAAGATCACAAATCTAACTTTAACTCTAATCCTTCTATTAGACTTATATGTCCCTCCAAATCAGATATTGGAATAATTAGCAAAAAAATTTTAGATAGAGTCATCCCACAAATAAGAAAATACGTTATTTTACCACTCTGGGAAAACACCTCCCAGGTAATTAATTGGTTTAAAAATATTAGGTGTAAATCTTCTGCTTCTTTCCTACAATTTGATATAGATAATTACTATTCTTCTATATCACCCATACTCCTGAACAAAGCATTAATATTTGCTAAAAATAGATCTAATTTAACTTCGGATGACATTAACATTATTACACATGCTAGACAAACACTTATTGAATTTCAGAATGAATACTGGACCAGAAACACATACAGTAATCTTTTTGATATTACTATGGGTTCAAGCGATTCCGCCCAAATTACTGATCTTGTGGGCCTCTTTCTCCTTTTCAACATAAATGCCTCTTTTCCCCACCTCAAAGGTGGTTTATATCGTGATGACTGTCTTCTTCTTTCTAACAACATTAGCCTTTCAGAAATCGAAAAAAACAAAAAGCATATTAGAACTTTCCTTAAAGACTATTATAATCTTAATATTACTTTTGAAAAAACAAGTAAAGTAGTAAATTTCCTAGATATAACTTTAGATTTAGCTACGGGTATATACCAACCTTACCATAAACCTAACCAAAACTTACATTACATACACTCACAATCTAATCACCCTAAATCTATCCTTAAAAACCTTGCATATAATATATCACTTAGAATTTCTAACCTTTCTTCTAACCAAGATGTATTTGATAAAAATGCGACCTTTTATAATGAAGCTCTAGATAGAAGTGGCCACAAAAATAGATTAGAGTATATACCTTCTACTAAAAATACTGAAAGCATACAGCATAATATTACCAACAAACACCAAATGAAAAGTACACACCTAAATGCCACCCACAGTATACCCCAAAATACTAAATCTTCTAATATAAAGTATAGTAACCCTCAAAAAACTACTCATCATACAACTATAATAAATATTAATAATAAAACTCCAAATAAAAAAGATAAAACACCTAAATCTACAAATATAACTAAAAATAGTTGTGGTGAGATCATTAACATTAATCCTCCTAGTAAAAATCATGATACAACATATAAAAATAATAAAAATAATAAACAACATAGAAACCGTAATAGACGAGTTACTTGGTATAATGCTCCTTTTAATTTACAAGTTAAGGATAATATTGCTAAAAAATTTTTTTATATCCTTGAGAAAAACTTCCCGCCAAACCACAAATACCATCAAATCTTAAATAGGTCTACAGTTAAATTCTCATACTCTACAACAAATAACATAAAACAAAATATAAGTGCATATAATGCATATAAATGTAAGAAAACCATAAGTATACCACCAGTACATCAAATTAACAATAATATCTCCTCAAATACAGAATTAACGAAAGGATGTAACTGTAGAAACAAAACAAACTGCCCATTAAAAGGGAATTGTCTTGTTAACAACATAGTCTATAAATGTAATGTTAAAACTAAAGATTCTATTTGCTCATATATAGGAGCTACCTCTAACAATTTTAAGACAAGGTATAATACCCACAAACATAGCTTTAAAAATGCCGCACTGGCTAATACAACATCTCTAGCAGAAAAAATCAATAGTTATAAAAATAAAAATATAAAATATGATTTGACCTGGAGTGTGCTCAAAAGAGCCACCCCTTATCAAAATAATAGAAAGGAATGTAGATTATGTTCCCAAGAACTATTTGAAATAATGAAGTCTAGGGATATCTTATTAAGTAAAAGACAGGAATTAATTATATCGTGTAATCATAAACTAAAAAAAACATTTAAATATTATAAACCTAATTAATAACATTATTCTAGAATTTAATTTAATTTAAATGTTAGTTAACCTATAAATTTAATTTAATTAATATTTTATTACAGATGAGAAAATATTATGTAATCATAAATTTTGAAAAACCTTTAAATATTACTAATATATACTCAGTAATTTAATTTATAGATTAATTTTAATTTATTTTAACCTTTTATTATAATTTTTTTTTTTTTTTTTTTTATTATAATTCTTTTACAGATAAAATATAACAAAATAATATCATGTATCCAATGACGGAGAAAGAATTTTTAGTATTATAGACCTAATTAATATACATTTTGGAAATATATTTATTATTTGGTTTTAGTTTTAATCAACCTAAAACTTTAATTTTAATTTGCTTAAGATTAGTATCCTTGTGCAGACGAATTGCAGAATGTCATGTAATCATAGAATGGGATGTGTTTTGGATATATACCTAGTTAATATATTCTGTGCAATTTTTTGAAAAAGATATGTATATCTATATGTATATGTATATGTGTGTGTTGTGTATGTGTATCTGTATGTATGTTTATGTGAGTATATATGTATATATGTGTATATATATGTATATATATATATATATGTGTGTATATGTATATATATGTGTATGTGTATGTATATGTATATGTATGCGTATTAATTTTGATTTTTATTTGCATATAATTATATTATGCTATTGATGAAATATAATATCTGCTTTATGTATTGTATACCTAATTAACATATACTAATTAACGTATACTATTGAAATAAATATATAATTTTTAATTTAGTTAACATATAATTTATATGCTACTACCGATGTAATACTTTATTTTATTTTTATTTGGGTTTCTTTTCCCTATTACTAAATTCATCTCCTAATATTGATACCATAACGTTATTAACTTTAATTTAGTTATAATGTAATTAATAATCTACTACTGTTTGACTTCATAATTCTGCTTCAAATATTATAAACCTAACTAATTTACACCTTGGAAATCAATATGTTGACTATCTTTGGTTTAGTTAACATATGATTAATGGTATACTTTTTTGTTTTGAGATGCATAGATTTC
>OZ024740.1:345000-347500 GCA_964016885.1 Eledone cirrhosa
TATATACATTTTCTTTATATTCCCTGAGCAAATTAATAAGATTTGTTTTTATTGTACATAATTTGATGACTTGTTGGTGTGTATTAAAAGATAGCAACAATTTGTGATTAAATTGTTATCTTAAGCAACTCACTTTTTAATAGTTGTTGGCTGAGCGAAATTGTAAAAGCCTATGAGCAAATATAAAAAAAAATACACAAACAACATTTCCTTGTGTTATTACAACATTAGATAAAATAATTGAGCAATGCCGTTATATTTTGCTCTTATTGCACATTAATAGTGTTTCTATTTTTCGGCACAAATCCATTACGGCAGTCCATTACTGGTACTTTATTTTATCGAATTAGTAAGTATGAAAGTCGAAGTTAACCTCGGCAGGATTTGAACTTAGAATGCAAAGGACCATAACAATACTGCAAAGCATGGTGTCTGACGCTCTACCAATACTTGTGTTGAGCTGGTCATTAATATATGGTGGTCGTGCGTGGAGTAGAGCAATCGCTAGTTGAAATATTATGAACAAAACATTTTTATTTGCCGAAGAACATATTTTCAATATTGTTTGTGAATGTGACGAAGGAAATACATTCTGATATGGAACAGTGTACAAAGTGTGTCTGTGAATAACATAATGTTACCTCATGTTGTTGTCAAGACATAATGGATTTCGTTTATCCAGTTAGAAGATGAAACCTAGCCATCTCGGATTAGTTATATTTCATGCCATGTGTAAACGTGTTTGAGGATAGCAAAATATGCGTGTTTCTTGTCTGGAAACTTTCTGGTAAACAAATTTGTTTCAGTATATATTTAATATAATATTAATATATTTTGTAATATTATTAACTAATTATTATAATTAGCGCTTCAGGCTTTGTCTATATACTGAAACAAATTTGTAAGTCATTACCTAATTAAACTCTTTGCTTGAAATTTTATCATTCTTCGTTTCATCATCATCATCATCACCGTTTTACGTCCGTTCTTCCACGCTAGCATGGGTTAGACGGGTTGTCCTGTTGTGGGCAGTGTCTGGTCGGCTGACCATGCCTTGCTCATACAGGAACTGATCTGGCTTGATTTCTACAGCTGGATGCCCTTCCTAACACCAACCTCATTTACAGTGAGTGCTGGGTGCTTTTTCGTGGCGCCTACACGTCCACTTTACAGTGTGGGCTGGGTGCTTTTTTGCCGTGGCACCTCCACGACCACCTTGCGGGGGGGGTGGGGGGGGGGGCATATTGTTTATATGCTTCAGCATGTACCCATGGGAGGTCGGGTACCCTGTATTACTGCGTGACGCCAGAAGTCACGGTCGTGTGTCATTGACTTTGAGAGGTGTAGTTGGGTAAGGTCGGCTTTTATCACCTCATCCCAAGTCATCTTGGGTCTCCCCACTCCGCGGTTTCCATCAACTTCTAGTGCTCTGCACCTTTTTATGCAGCTGTCATCCTTCATACGCATCACATGTCCATACCAGCGTAACCGCCTCTCCTGCACGCAGCATTTGATTCCTCTTATGCTCAGTCTCTCTCTCAATTCATTTATGCTTTGTCGTTCACGTATATTACTGTTACACATCCATCGGAGCATGCAGGCTTCGTTTCTCTCTAATCTACGTAAGTCTTCCACCTTCAGCGCCCAGGTCTCACTACCATGCAACATCGCTGTTCGGATACACGCATCATACAGTCTGCCTTTCATTCTGAGGGAGAAGCCTTTTGCAGCTAGCAGTGGTAGTAGTTCCCTAAACTTCTTCCATCCCGTTCTTACCCTAGTTATTGTACTTTCTGAGCACCCACCTCCGTTGCTAATTCGGTCACCTAGGTAGCAGAAGCTGTCTACTGTTTCTACAGGGCCCTCCCAGAGATTGGTGGTACTTGTTTCCTGTGGCTGTTTGCTTGCTGTTTCAGCACAGCTGCTGCATGTGAATCCTACATTCTTAATTAAGCTTCCTGAGATCCCGCTACATCTCTTGTGTACCCATTGTTTGCATTTGGGGCAAAGAATGGAGTTCCTACCTACACCTTTCCTACATACTGAGCAAGGCCATTTCCCTGAGGGGATCTGGGTTCTGTTTTCTCGTCTACTTATAAGGACCTTAGTCTTTGTCATGTTGACTTTGAGGCCCTTTCTCTCTAGTCCCTGCTTCCAGGTTTGGAATTTATTCTCTAGTTCTACCATAGATTCAGCTATGAGTGCGAGGTCATCAGCATACAGGAGTTCCCATGGGCATCCGGTCTTAAACTCCTCCGTTATTGCCTGCAGGACTATGATGAACAGGAGAGGGCTAAGAACAGAGCCCTGGTGGACCCCAACCTGTACGCTAAATTCCTCGCTATACTCATTGCCAATCCTAACTTTGCTGACTGCTCCCCTATACATGGCTTGTACCGCTTTCACAAGCCATTCATCTACTCCTAGTTTTCTAAGAGCCCACCAGATTACTGCACGTGGAACTCTGTCAAAGGCTTTCTCAAGGTCGACAAATGCCAAG
>OZ024740.1:358503-368503 GCA_964016885.1 Eledone cirrhosa
CACCATAACAACTACCACAACTACTGTCACCACCACCATAACAACTACTACAACTACTGTCACCACCACCATAACAACTACCACAACTACTGTCACCACCACCATAACAACTACCACAACTACTGTCACCACCACCATAACAACTACCACAACTACTGTCACCACCACCATAACAACTACCACAACTACTGTCACCACCACCATAACAACTACCACAACTACTGTCACCACCACCATAACAACTACTGTCACCACCACCATAACAACTACTACAATCATCACCACCACAAACCAATATCCACCACCACCACCACTACCACCAATATCCACCACCCTTGCTAGCTGTAAAGACAACACCCAAACTCTGGTTTAATTGAAATTGAGTGACCAAACCAGGTTTGTTTTAATGCAACACATACAAACTGCTGCACATTTTGGCAAGGCACCAAAAAGTGCAGCTGTTGTTTGAAAAGATAAAAACATTTTCAATAGAATTTGCAGGCAGTGAAAAAGTAAAACAAACAAACTTCCATCAAGATAATTGCGCAGCAATAATGGGATTTTAGGGTTAATGAACAAAGAACTTATTTAATTCACAACTTAATGGGCAGATTTTATAAACATCTTTCTTTTTTAGTTATATGGTTTTGTGAACACTAATATAATAATCTAGATATTGTATTGCTTCCATATATAGATGGCCCCCTCCCCCATCAAATCGAATGGATCTCTGTCAGTTTCAATGATGAGTGTACCAGTTGTTCAATGAAATTAACATCTATGTGGCTGAGCATTCCATAGACACATGTAACCATAATATAATTTACAAGACAAAAGCACCCAGTCCATACTGTAAAGATGTCATGTAGGTTACAAGACAAAAGCACCCAGTCCATACTGTAAAGATGTCATGTAGGTTACAAGACAAAAGCACCCAGTCCATACTGTAAAGATGTCATGTAGGTGACATGACAAAAAGCACCCAGCAAACACAGTAAATATGGTTGGCGTTAGGAGGGGCATCCAGTTACTGCTGGTTTGAACATAAAGAGAGAATTCTGGCTGGATACAGCTGATTTAAATCAAAAAGTTTCGTCTTAAAAAAAAGGACATTAAATTATGTATGAGAATCAACTAAAAAAGTTCATAGGCTGACCAAGATACTCTCATGAAATAACCAAATGAAATTTATTTTTCACCATAGTCCCTGGAAAGAAACAATATAGTTATTAATAAGAAGAGTCGAAATTAATGCATGCAAGACTTCAAAGCTCTAGCATCACTCCTCCATAGTCAGCCTATGGACTTTTCAGTCATCCCTCGTAGTCCTCAATACACCAGCATCTTAAAAAAATAATTGTTTCAACTATTTGCACAAGGCCAGCAATTACCCAGTACATTACTGGTACTTTATTTTATCGACCCCGTAAGGATGAAAAGCAAAGTTAACCTCGGCGGGTAAAAAAATAATGATTTCTAATTCAAGTACAAAACCAAAATTTTATTGGAAGAAGAAGGAAGTTAATTACATCAACACCATTATGTGACTGGTACTTTATTTTATCAACCCTGGAGGGATGAAAGACAAAATTACCTTGGCAGGATTTATACTCAATGTATTTTAATAACCCAATAGCTGTTTAGTTATTGATTGTCAAAGCCCTTTCATCACAGATTCTGTGACTTCCTCAGTGACTACTTTTGTAATTTTGTGTGTCTCCTTTGTTCTATTCTACAGCAACTTCTCCCCTACAAGATGTAAAGGGATGTAACTAAATGATGCAAATCATTTTCTCCAAAGTTCTAATAATTCTACAGTCTTTGAAAAAAAGTTATAAAAGATGTTATAATCATGACTGGAATGTTTTAGATCATGTTTGCTCCATCAAGTCAGACCATGGGCTAAACCTCAACAGACCACCATATACATCAAATATAAATGGTGGTTTCTTTTGAGTATGAATATGCATAGCAAATTTTTGCAGTGGAGACTGACTTAAGCACAAAATATACACCTGGTATCTATTTTATCAACTCTACAGAGATGAAAGAACTTCAAATGGGAATGTTAAGTGACAAAACTTGAAAGCATTAAGTGTGAGACTCTCCAGATACTGCTGCCAATTCACCACCCTACATTAACTATATATATTAACTACGACTTGGAGAATAATATCTCTTAGATTTCATATAATTCGGCTATTTCTTCTTACTGTTCTTATTGCTGGTGTTTCTTTTTTATGTTTTTGTTGAGGGTTTTATCCCCCTTCCCCCAATTTTTCTCTATTTTCAGAAGCTTATATATCAATGTTAGTGATGCAAAAAGAGGAGGTAAAAGGTGGGGATCTTATTTCAATTATTTTATTTATTTTATATTTTAGTGAGAGAAATTGAGATAGTAAAAGTTGTAATACCTGCAGACCAGATGTTCACAGATGCCAAGGGAACACAGGTTAGAACTGATTTCCAGGCTGGAATTAAACAAGTTAAATCATACATAATTATGTATCTATGTAAATATATAAACACACACATACATATATATTCATACACACACAAACACACCATCATCATTTAACGTTCATTTTCCACGCTAGAGAGAGAGAGACAAAACTGTTTTCTTCTTTCTTACAGTTTGAATTTTTTTGCATATATATATATATGCGCGTGTGTGTTTCTTCTTCGCCCACTTATTCATGAGAGGGTCATGGGGGCAGAGTCCTCAAACATTAATTAAAATTGGCATGTATTGAGTACTCATTTAAATGTAGCCTTCTTTGTTTTTTTTAACTGTAACATCCAAAAGAGTTAAGTATGGCATGTATTTTGAATTTATAAATTGATGTTTTTGATAAAGAAAAGTTAACTTCCAGTATGTGGTTAGAATGTCTCAAGAAAGAATCACTGGACATATTTCACAGGCAAAACTAACCAACAGAAGACCTAAGAGTTGACCCCGAACAGGATGGTTGGATAACATCTGAGCTTAGCTGGACTCGCTTGGGGATCTAGCCGGATTAATTAAAGACAGTTGCTACTGATAGGACCCACTGGAGTGTTTGAAGAGTCTGCCCCCACGACTCTCCCAGGAATAAGTGGGTGAAGAATAAAAGAACTTCTTTACTAAAATATAGATTATTTGAGATGTCTTCTATTTCTATGTAACTTTCTAGGAAAATATAGGAAAACACATAAAATACACTTAACCCTTTAGTACTTACATTATCGAGGCACATGGCTTAGTGGTTAGAGCATTGGCCTTGCAATCAAAAGGTTGTGAGTTTAATTCTCAGACCGGGTGATGTGTTGTTTCCTTGAGCAAGACATTTTATTTCACATTGCTCCAGTTTACTCAGCTGTAGAAATGAGATGATAGGGACTGGGGTCCATATCATTCCACTGCAAAGTGGTCATGGAGGTGCCACGGAAAAAAACCACCCAGCCCACACTGTAAAGTGGACGTGTAGGTGCCACAGAAAAAAAGCACCCAGCACTCACTGTAAATGAGGTTGGTGTTAGGAAGGGCATCCAGCTGTAGAAATCCAGCCAGAATCAGTTCCCGTCCCACCCTTGCAAGCAGGGAAAAGCGGACGTAAAATGAAATGAAATGAATGAAATTACTCTATATTTACTGTTGTATATTTATGGTAAAGGCTTTACCTCAAATAATATCAAATTTATGAGAAGTTGTTATTATTTGAGAACAATACCTTAACATCAGTATGAGCAGCCAGTTTAAACAGAAAGAAGTAAGAGAATTCTGACCAGACGGCCAGTTTAAATGTTAAAGGGTTAAGAATTGCCATCATTGCATAGCAGTGGTCTACTCTACATAAGAACACCTATGTGGCTTGACTGATCATAACATTGACACTTTCTGAAATATTTCACTGAGGTCTGTCTAAAAATAATTTGCCGTCAACAAAAAGTTGACATGTTGCAGTGATTGCAATCTTGTTTCAAGCCTGACTTGGAGATATTTTATTGACTTCTATTTATAAACACAAACAACATGCCCCAGCATGAACATAGTCCAATGACTAATGCCAGTAGAATAATAATTGTTTCTACTTTTGGCACAAAGCCAGCAATTATCCCAGTGTATTACTGGTACTTTATTTTATCGAGCCGGTAAGGATGAAAGGCAAAGTTAACCTCGGCAGGATTTGAACTCAGACCATAAAGGGCCGTAACTCTTTGCTGTAAAGCATGGCGTCCGACCCTCTGCCAATCCACCGTAATAATAAAACACACACACTATGCATACACAAACATACATACACACACACACACACATGCATATCATATCATATATATGTAATATAAACACTAGATGAATAGGATGTTATTCAGAGATCTCAAACCAACTTATAGCTTCAATGTAAACTACACACAGACTGTCAAAGACATCTGGATCAAAGTATGGCTGTTCTTGGATTCTTGGAGAAAGAAGATAGCTCCAGAATTGATATGCTACAGATGATCCCAATATTGGGGACAATAGAAGTTGGCAGAAACTTTTTTTGAATTTAAAAGGATGAATGGTTGCTTAAAGTATAATGAAAATAATTCCTTCTTTATATTGTCTTAGTTTATTTTGAGTGACTAAAAACATCAGAATGAGAAAAGACAGAAATATACATGTGAAAGAGAGAGAGAGGTGTTAGAGAGGGGGAGGGAGAGAGGTGATAGAGAGAGGGGGGGAAGACAGATAGAGAGAGATAGCAGGTGAGAAGCCAACTGTTTAAGTTAAAAGCTCCTTGTTCCTCCTCACCATCGCTACATAACCAATGGCTTGAAACATCTGAATATTCATTGAGTTCCATTACAATTCTATTTATATTTAACCATCCTCAAATTTATTAATTTATCTTTCAGCTAAGAATAATGTCCAAAAGAATTACTTTCCATATTTCATGTGAAAGAAGGTCATAAGAAGCTAAATGGTACTGACCAAATGAGGTTTATTTTTCAACATAGTCCTGGAAAAGAAACAATGCAGTTATTAATAAGAAGTCATCATCATCACCGTTTTACGTCCGTTCTTCCACGCTAGCATGGGTTAGACGGGTTGTCCTGTTGTGGGCAGTGTCTGGTCGGCTGACCATGCCTTGCTCATACAGGAACTGATCTGGCTTGATTTCTACAGCTGGATGCCCTTCCTAACACCAACCTCATTTACAGTGAGTGCTGGGTGCTTTTTCGTGGCGCCTACACGTCCACTTTACAGTGTGGGCTGGGTGCTTTTTTGCCATGGCACCTCCACGACCACCTTGCGGTGGGGGGAGTGGGGGCATATTGTTTATATGCTTCAGCATGTACCCATGGGAGGTCGGGTACCCTGTATTACTGCGTGACGCCAGAAGTCACGGTCGTGTGTCATTGACTTTGAGAGGTGTAGTTGGGTAAGGTCGGCTTTTATCACCTCATCCCAAGTCATCTTGGGTCTCCCCACTCCGCGGTTTCCATCAACTTCTAGTGCTCTGCACCTTTTTATGCAGCTGTCATCCTTCATACGCATCACATGTCCATACCAGCGTAACCGCCTCTCCTGCACGCAGCATTTGATTCCTCTTATGCTCAGTCTCTCTCTCAATACCTTTATGCTTTGTCGTTCACGTATATTACTGTTACACATCCATCGGAGCATGCAGGCTTCGTTTCTCTCTAATCTACGTAAGTCTTCCACCTTCAGCGCCCAGGTCTCACTACCATGCAACATCGCTGTTCGGATACACGCATCATACAGTCTGCCTTTCATTCTGAGGGAGAAGCCTTTTGCAGCTAGCAGTGGTAGTAGTTCCCTAAACTTCTTCCATCCCGTTCTTACCCTAGTTATTGTACTTTCTGAGCACCCACCTCTGCTGCTAATTCGGTCACCTAGGTAGCAGAAGCTGTCTACTGTTTCTACAGGGCCCTCCCAGAGATTGGTGGTACTTGTTTCCTGTGGCTGTTTGCTTGCTGTTTCAGCACAGCTGCTGCATGTGAATCCTACATTCTTAATTAAGCTTCCTGAGATCCCGCTACATCTCTTGTGTACCCATTGTTTGCATTTGGGGCAGAGAATGGAGTTCCTACCTACACCTTTCCTACATACTGAGCAAGGCCATTTCCCTGAGGGGATCTGGGTTCTGTTTTCTCGTCTACTTATAAGGACCTTAGTCTTTGTCATGTTGACTTTGAGGCCCTTTCTCTCTAGTCCCTGCTTCCAGGTTTGGAATTTATTCTCTAGTTCTACCATAGATTCAGCTATGAGTGCGAGGTCATCAGCATACAGGAGTTCCCATGGGCATCCGGTCTTAAACTCCTCCGTTATTGCCTGCAGGACTATGATGAACAGGAGAGGGCTAAGAACAGAGCCCTGGTGGACCCCAACCTGTACGCTAAATTCCTCGCTATACTCATTGCCAATCCTAACTTTGCTGACTGCTCCCCTATACATGGCTTGTACCGCTTTCACAAGCCATTCATCTACTCCTAGTTTTCTAAGAGCCCACCAGATTACTGCACGTGGAACTCTGTCAAAGGCTTTCTCAAGGTCGATAAATGCCAAGTAGAGTGGCTTACTTTTAGCTAGGTACTTTTCCTGTAATTGCCTCACAAGGAAGAGGGCATCAGTGGTGCCTTTCCCTGGTACAAACCCAAATTGCATCTCGTCTATATTCACCCGGTCCCTAATCAGCTGTGCTATAACTCTTTCTGTTACTTTCATGACCTGGTCCATCAACTTTATACCTCTATAGTTTCCTCTATCTAGTGCATCGCCTTTACCTTTGTAGCAGTTGACAATGATGCTACTGCACCAATCTTTTGGTATGGCCCCTTCTAGTATTACCTGGTTAACGATACGTGTGGTTATAGTGTGACCTACAGACCCAGATGCCTTCAGCATCTTGGCAGCTATACCCGATGGACCGGTTGCCTTCCCTATCTTCATATCTCTGATTGCCTTACTTACTACGCTGCCGCTGACTTGTACTGCTGGTCCCTCTATAGGGTCTACGTGGGGTAGGGTCTCTTCTTCCCATGCATTCTCCTCATTTAGTAATCTATCATAATGACTCTTCCATGCATCTTTCTTCTCAGCACTTGTGAGGGCAAGCTCACCTTTATCATTCCGGATACACTTCTCTCCAATGACATCACAACTATCTCTGACACACTGCCTCGCAATCTTGAATACCTCCTGTTTCTGGTCCTCACGTTGTAAAACATGCTTGAATTTTCTATCCTCTGCTTCCCTCCTAGCTAAGTATACTTGTTGCCTAGCTTCCCTCTTGGTCTCTATGTAATGTACCCTGCTCCCCCCGTTCTTCCATTCTTTCCATGCCTGTCTCTTGGCCTTGACTGCTTCATCTACCTTATTGTTCCACCACCAAGTCACTCTCCTCCTGCTTGAGGTCTTACTCCAGCCACAAACCTCATCCGTCGCCTCTAGTAAGTTATTTTTTAGGAACTCCCAGTTCTCTTCTACGTTAAATGTCTCTATCTGTTCTTCTTTACTGTCGTAGGCGTTGAGTAAAATATCTTTAAATCTGTTACTGGTTGAGGGGACTTTCAGCTTCCAGATCTTTCTTCTCCAGGTTGGCCTCTGTTTCCGGGTTCATCTAGTTCTGACCGTGAGGTCGCTGACAACTAAGCTATGTTGGGATGTACATTCCTCACTAGGGAAGGCTTTTGTGTTTACGACCGTCCATCTGTCACGTCCTCTGATGAGGATAAAATCTAACTGACTAGAGTGCTCCCCTGATCTATAGGTGATCAGGTGGTTGTCGGGTTTTTTAAAGTTTGTGTTACATATCGACATGTCATTGGCGTCGCAGAATTCTAGAAGTCTGAATCCTTCCTCATTCCTTGTGCCAACTCCATGGCCTCCATGTACTCTATTGAAGCCGTCGCAGTGTTTACCTACATGTCCGTTAAAATCTCCTGCAATGATTAGGAAGTCCTTGTCGTCTGTTAGAGCTCGTAAAACCTATCCTTAAGTTCGTCTGGCAGCCCCGATTGGGGTGCATAAGCTGATATTATTGTGGTTGTCTTATTCAGGACTAGTCTGAGTTTAATGATTCTTGCATTTACCCTGTACACTGAGATTACTTTATCTACCCACTTGTCAACTAATAGTATACCTACACCACCCATCCCATCGTCATTTCCCACCCAGAAAAATTTGTAGCACTGGCTTTTTGCTACAAGGACTCTAGCAGACCCTCCTCTCCATCTAGTCTCTTGCACACAGCATACATCAACTTCCTTTCGCTCTAGCATTTCTACGATTTCTCCTGCTCTTCCTTTCATTGAGCCTACATTGATGGTACCAACTCGGAGTTTTGGGCATTTGTCGACACTCGTAGGGGAGGGTCTCTGGGTTGGCGCTTCACGTGAGTGCTTGGTAGCTCGCAGATTCATATTTCATCTATTGATTCAGAGTTGCTCAAATGTATTCTCAGCTCATCCATCCATAACGGTGGGAAAATTGAGGGCTAGAAGAACAGTGGTGGTGGGGTAATGGCAGGGTGTGTTGGGATGCGCCAGAGGAGGAGAGAGTTAGTTAGGCAGGTAGTACCAGTGGAAATGGCATGCTAGGTTTGATTGGTCGAATAGACTATGGTGGTGTGTGGGGTGGGGGGAGGGAACTTGTGAGGTAGGAAGTGAGGGTCGCATGGTAAATAACAGGAAGTGAGGGTCGCATGGTAAATAACTGAGAGAGATACAATAGAATTAGAATACCGCATGGTAAATATCCAAGTTAATACTACATCAGTAAAATTAACAACAATAACGTCATGAAAAACTACTAAGAAGTGTTGAAATTAATGTATGCAAGATTTCACAGCTCTAGCATCAATCCTTCAGTTAGCCTATTAACTTTTCAGGCAACCCTTGTATATATCTACCATATGCATGTAATGTTTCTGTTATTTAACCCTAGGCCAGCCTTCAGTGAGCAGATCAAATACATTGTAGGCATAATTACTTTATTTGTATATCAGGGTTTCTACTTTCTTCACTTTATTTGTATTACACTATTCCATAAAGTAACAATTATAACTGTGGCTTTGTGGTCATGTTAAATATATATGTGATGTGGTAAATACTTAGATATCTACAGGACTAAAACTGTTTAATTCAAAAGAAACCAGGAAAGCTTTGCTGATGATTTCTTTTGAATGAAACAGTTCTAGTCCTGTAGTACTACTCCTATATAAAATTTGATATTTACATTCTATTAATGTATTGAGTACCTTACTCTCTGTTCATGAAGGTACCTGGAAAAACCCCATATCTCGGGAACCCGTCTTCCAATTTACGCGAAACTTGTTTTATTCCATTTGTATTCCCATTTCAGGGTCAACTTCCTTTCAAAGTATTTTCCCATTATGCTCCCTTTTGGCTGTATTACATTACAGACAAGCAAGCAAGCAATCAGAGAGTTTTAGTATTATATAGATAGATAGATAGATGCCACTTGTGTTATGTTGTTTACCAATAGGTAGAACTAGTGATTCTGGTTAGTAAACGATGATGTAATAAAATTAAAGCACTCAACATTATGCAAACCATCCATGGTAGATGGATGCTGTAGGGACAGAGTTAAATAGTCATTAAAAACAAAAGAACGTAAGATTGGAAACTGTCTTTAAAATTTTAATTTCACAGAATTAAAATTTCAAAGAAAATTTCCAATCTGACTTTTCGTTGATTTTAATGAATATATACAAGGTGTCCCCAAAAATGTATACACACTTTGATTACCTGTACAGGTAATATTTATTAGAATACACAGCCTTTCCCCAAAATAAAATGATCTACAGACATATTTCAATTGTATGTCTATCTATCTATCTAAGGCGGGTAAAATTCCCGAGATCCATGGACGAGTTCTCTCCAGCGGTCTCTGTCCCTCATTATCGCTGCCATGTCCTACGTCTCCAACAGACCAGTGTCTGTCCTTAGGGCATCAACATACGTTAACCTTGGTCTTCCTCTTCTAGTGTGT